>PCFV01000633.1:0-18992 GCA_002812785.1 Phytophthora litchii | reverse complement strand
AGGACAATTTGAGAGCTAAGGTTAAGGTTATATCGAGCAGTTGTCGCGGAGGTACCTGTAAAACGTTGAATTGAAAAGATACTGACACGTCTGTATTGAGGGCGCATCAACACGAACTGGTCGCTGAGTTGGTCTTGATGGACTCGTACACCAGTGAGCCGCAGATTTGAGCGCACAGCTGTCTCGACTTCGAGAAGCGCTCCAAACTCGGTGTCAGCTCGGATGAGTCCACCATGTGCACTTTTGTGCAGATATTGCGGCAGACAATGCGCTCTACGCCGTCCATGCAAATCTCGGGTCGTACCAGCACGCTACAGACAAACCAATAGCATCACACACGTTAGTTACGAGGATGTCATGCAATAGTCACTAACTGAAATTCACGTACGCTCCGATTGTGCACCGCATCGCAGTAGTCTTCTGCTGCAGCGGATTCGCGTCATCTGCATCCACATAATCCCACAAGAAGGTCCCGCAGTCGTCGGTCATGCGGGAGTACGAGATCTCTCGACTCTCCACCGCTATTCGATCGCCAGTAGCATCGCTCTCGTAGATGTAGTGGGACATTCCGTATCGGATGTTGAGCTTCGTCGGGGGCAGATCGATAGATTTCATCAAGGAGGTCACGAGCGTATAATTGGGCCATACCGCCGCGCAGTTCATGATAGCACTGCATGCAGCCTTGAACGTTTTGAACGCGTTCCTTGTTTCCAGCGCGTACACCGCCACCGTGGTCATTCCGAAACCATCACATCCTAAGTCGATCTGTTGGCATGAAATATGTGGCGACGTGAACGGTTGGATGACACTCGTTTCATCCATAATAATCTGTTTGGCCATGTCTAGCTTCGCGTCAGTGCATACTCGTTCCAAATTGCGTACACGAGAGTGCTGGTCCTTCAGTAGCCGCGTGGGTGTGTACAAGAAGTTGCGCATGTTCAATTCAATGCTGCATGGCATTGCCTCGGAAAACATCGACCGAAGATTGCGCACGAATCCACTCTGCAGAAACAGAGCCTGGCGCAATTGTTCATTCATTTTCTCCGCCTGTTGCCGCTTGTGACGTTGAGCAATAGCTCTCTCTTCCCACGCTGCTACAGCATTATTAGCACGCATCTGTTTGTGCTTCAAACGGAGGGCATCCAATTGCAGCTGCAAAACGTCCGCCTGTGACTTCAGCGTCATCATCTCGTTCTAAGCAACAATAACTTAGTCAAATCTTAAGACATCCATTACAAATGTGCAACTCACCTTCTTCCTGCACCGCATACGTCGAGCACTGCTGGCGACCTGTGCTCGTCGTCTGGCATTGCGGTCAACCAGTCGACCTTCTTGCTCTTGCTGAACCCACAGTCTCCGACGACGAAGAAGACGAAGAAGGCGAGACCGACATCGTTTTCTTCATCCTCTTTCTTCCAGCTCCCGTCACCGTCAGCTCCGTGCTACTGCTCGTCTCAGCTGCATCACTACTGATGTCTGTTGTCGGCGACGAGTCCCCGGGTGGAGTGGCCAAGGGCAAATTCTCCACTCTGTCGGACGGCAGCAAGTCAGACAGGAAGGTCATGCCCAAATCGTCCGCTTCTGCTTCTCTGCAGGGCCCCACGAGTCCACAGGCGTTCAGCTGCAGCGGTTCCTCCACCAAAGCACCAGTTTGCAGTTCCATTTCTTCAGGGACCAGGAAATCTGTGCATCCATCACTTAGAATAGGCAAATAGAGCGCAAGACTCGAGATGTCGTACCAATGTCGAGCGAGTTAAGTCCTGGTGTGTATCCACATCGATCCTTCTCCTCGGCCGTCATAACGAGCAGCGCAACACCGTCGTCCGTCTCCATTTTGCGTCTATTACGTACCTAGACGATAATTCAGAAATACGCAAAATTAGAAATTGGTATAGGTGTACCCATTTGATATGATGACCCAATCACAGTTTTAGGATAATGGCCACGTTTTAGAGTGTCAAGCTACGTTTTAGACTACACTGCAGTGTCCTGCCAATCCGTGGCACCTTCTTTAATGCTTTCGTAGACCATCATGTCCTCTGGCAATGCAAATTCGGCCACATTTAGCGATGGTTTAGGAGAATTCAACAGAATTTGCATGTCAGTGCAAATACTGCGGCAAACCATGCGTTCAACACCGTCGGGGCAAACTTCAGGACGCAATACCAATCTGCTCACAAACAATAGTCAGAGCCAATTTCGATGGGGTTAGAATGACATTGCAACAAACTTACGCTCCGACGGTGTTCCGCTTGATAAAAGTACTGCCCTTGAGGGGATACAAGTCATCAGCATCGACGTAGTCCCATACTAAAACACCACATGAACCAACCATACGCGAATAGTACAGATCTCGCGCTTCTGTGCACGCTCGCGCTTTCGTGGAGTTATGCTGGTAAAGGTGTCTTGTGATGCCGTACTGAACATTAAACTCCGTTGGAGGTACGTCCGCGAAGTTCATCGACGACTCAATTCGGGAGTGATCTGGCCAAACACCACAAGAGGTCAGGATAGCTCTACACGCCACATCAAATGCCTTGCTCGCGTTTCGTGTATTGAACGCATAGACTGCAGTGCTGGTCTTTCCGAGGCCTTCTCTACCAAGATCAAGCTCTTGGAACAAGATTTCAGGTGAAGTAGAAACCGAAATAGTCGAAGTCTCGCGCAGAACAACTTGCGTAGCTCTGTCCACCTTGGCAGCCGTACCAATTGCTTCCAAATCACGCGCACGAAGCTGGGGGTCTTTTCGAAGGTGAGTGTACATGTGAAGAAAATGCCGCATATTGAGCGCCGTGGTCGGAGGTGCCGACTCAGTAAAGACCGACTTGAGATTGCGGACGAAGCCGGTATGGGCAAACAGAGCCTGCTGCAGTTTCTCGTTGATCTCTTCGGCCTGACGTCGCTTTAGACGCTGCGCAATGGCCTTCTCCTCCCAACATGCGACCGCACTATCAGCTCGCAACACATTGTGCTTGAGCCGCAACGTTTTCAACTGTTTCTCAAAGAGATCCACTTGTTCTCTCAGCGTCACTAGTTCATTCTGCAACAACCAGATACAGTCAGTCATGAATAAGGCAAAGACTTCTAGCCAAGCACACAAGTACCTTCTTCCTAGAGCGATAGAGTCTAGCATTCTTCGCACTGAGCATTCTGCGTCTCTCATCTCGGTCGTCAGCATTAGCATCATCACCCGTAGAGTCCAGCGACATCATCTTTCTCTTCCGCTCGGACCCACCTGCATTAGTTAACTCCTCCGGCGACTTTGCACTGTCGGCGCTGTCACTGTTTTCCATGCTGTGACTCGATGATGACGGTGATGGCATTGAATTCATCACTGGGGCGGCATTTGGGGTGCTTGAGTCTTGGGACAAGAGTTCCGACAAGAAACGCAAGTCGACGTCGTCCATTTGATTGGATTCCTGCTGCGCTCCGTTGAGGAATCCGAGCGCGTGGGAGTCTGAAGAATCAACAAGCAATTTAGCCTTTGTCGACCTACCAATATATGTACAACACGTACCGCTACTTAACGAGTCGCTCATGGGGCTGTTCTGTGTGTGCTGACTCCTGCTAATCGGCCAAGAAATGCTTTGACCGAGGTTAGGGAAAATCTCACTATGGCCACGTGATCGTCTATCACGACTGCGAACGACATCACTGGTGACTTAGAGGACAGATTGGAACTTCGTGTCAATACCAAACATCCCTTGCGTCGGATGTTGCTGCTGTACAAAACGCCGAAAACGACTCAGGACTGAGGTTAACAATTGCTTACATGTGCAAGTCATACATGTCAAGTCGTTAGTCGTGACTCAACGAAACAAGTTCAGCTGTCGTAGACGCGAATTAGTTCATTCATTCCATCAGCAACGCACTAAATATTCAACCAGTATAAACAAAAAAGCCCGTACCAGCTTCCTAGGCTGAAATTGGTCGGGCGTCTGGGCAGTGACCGATGATAGTCTGGTACACCATCGAACCGCAAATTTGCGCACCCATTTTCTTGGACTCTGAGAATCGTCGAATATCTGGTGAGAGCTGCGTCAGGCTGACTGAGTGCACCTTCGTGCAAATGCTGCGGCACACCACACGCTCGATGCCATCTTCACAGATCTCGGGACGAACGACCACACTAAACAACCAAAGAAATGTTAGTAAAATTGCAACCACATACCCATCTACCACGAAAAGCAAATAGCAGCTGAACGTACGTTCCAATGACGTCACGCTTGACCAACGTGTCCTTGTCCATCGGGTACAAGTCATCATCGTCAGCATAGTCCCAAAGCAATACTGCGCAGCGATCCATGATCTTGAAGTACGATAGTCCGCGACTCTCGACAGCCAATTCGTCCTGGCCATCGTCGCTGCGGTAGCGGCAACCTGAGACGCCGTAGCGAATGCTGTCCGAAGGCGCATCAACAACCTTTCCGTAAGAGTCCAGCTGTGTGTACTTGGGCCACGCGCTGCCACATCCCAGAATGGCACCGCACGCGGCTAAGAAGATCTGCACAGTGTTCATCGTGTCAAAAGCGTACACTGCCACAGTTGATGCGCCAAACTCGGTCGAGCTCGTGCTGATCTGTCGCGTGCTAATATGCGGACGCAGGACAGGGATACCCTCGGTCTCACGAAGAACCGTCTGCATCCCCAGCTCCAGCTTACCATCCGTACAAACAAAAGCGAGGTCCCTCGCACGAGACTGCGGGTCGGTCCGTAGGTGCGTGTACGTGTGCAAGAAGCGTCGCATGTTAAGCTCCATGCTGTTCGGTGAACCAAGCGAAAACATCGCTTTCAAGTTGCGCACATAACCATTCTGCTGAAATAAAGCATATCGCAGTTGTGCATTCAGTTCCTCCGCTTGTCGGCGTTTGTGACGTTGAGCAATAGCTTTCTCTTCCCACTCCGCCACTGCACCATCCGCACGCATGAATTTGTGCTTGGAGCGTAAGAAAACCAGCTGATAGTTCAGGTAACTAGCCTCCTTCTTCAAACTGATCATCTCATTCTGCAAACATGAGAAACAACAACACCACTCAGTCATTCCACCTCGACACTTTCTATCCACACTAACTCACTTTTTTACGAGAGCGGTGGCGTCGAGCACTGATAGCCACCTGTGCTCTTCTCTTGGCTTTACGGTCCTCCACCTTATTCCCTCCAATCTCCGTAACAGACTTGGATCCCTGCTTCTCCACTGAGGCATGTGTCGAGTCATCGTCGCTGCTCTCTGCAGTGTCGCTGCTTCCACTGGGAGATGAGACGGCCAGCTCCTTTCCACTCGAGGACGTTGTCGACAGTGATGACGTCGGTTCTGGCACAGCTTCGCCTTGATGCAGCAGCTCAGAGAGGAAGCTCAGGTCCATGTCGTCCACGGACGTGCCCAGCATGGCGCCGTCCAGCAGAGTCAAAGTGTCGTCTTGTCCGTCTACGGACACGTGCAGGTCCATGTCTGCATTGAGTAGGAAGTCTGTGGCATTATCACGTATTAGAGATGAGGTTGTGCTTATATGTACTTACACGTATGGAGGGCAGAACGCACCTGACTCGATCGACATCGTTCTGGTAAATTCTTGGAGGTGAATTCAGGAATGAGGCAGTACTTGGCTCTGTTCCGAGTTGACAGGTTTTCAGTATGGTCTTGACGATTACGTACCCGAGATGAGACATTGACTGTGGCCAATCAGATCCATTCAAGGTCCAACCCTAGCGAATTCGACCAATCATGTTCGTTCTAGGTCCCACGCTAGTGAAATTCAGTTGACACTTTTACCGCGCATTTCTCCACACATTGCAATCCAAGTATGCGACTGCAAACTGTATTTGCTACAAAGGTGTTTGGAGTCCAACTTTGATGCACGAGACCGTCAATAGACATTGATTGCTTTGTGGTCCACACCAAACTCCAATGAATCCGCAAGTTGAAGTGGTCGTCGTGTGGTGCCCATAATACAAATATCAGCCAATCAAAGGCCTCGGCTCGTCATTCCCAATGAACCTCAGCAGCGGCCTCGAGAGCGAGGAGCTGCGCGTGCGTCAGAGCATCCTGTATACTGTCGGCCGCATCTGCGACGAAGAAGGTCTCGTATATAGTCTCCACATGCCGTGTCATCCTTTCGCTTACCCGTTCGTTCTCTTTGCAGCTCAGAAGCAGCAGCACGAGCGTCATACACGGACAAAACCTGTCATGTCCAAGGAAGCCATGGCACTGCTGGCCGACGTCGTCTACAAACAATCCGAAGGTTTTCACTGCAAGAATCTACAGCTAAATAATAATGCACTTTCACTAAATGTTTATCGTTTTGTAGTGATGGCAACGGAACTGCAGTTCTTCGCGCGCCACGCCAATCGCAAGATCATCAAGACAGAAGATGTGACGCTTTGTGCCAGGAAACATCCCAATCTTGGTGATCAAGATTTATTTCTTTACTATTTACTATAGTCTATTTAACTTACATTTTGTGGATATGTTTGTTGTGGTAGACCAATTTGCTGCAAAAATACCAGCGAGAAAATCTGAATGCCAGTTCCACGACGTCAACAAGCAAGAAAAGACGCAGGAATTTTGCAGATTCGGACTGATAAATGTGATCTGCTCTAGATTTGATTATGTCTTTGGGTTTTAGATACGCTCTGAGGATGGTTCTGGTGTCAATGAAACGAGGTATCACCTGCAAGATGACTCAGAGTTCCTGACCTGCCACTGCCTTTGTTCTTGAAGGCGCCTTCGAGCTGGCGATACTCGTTTAGCACTCGCAGAGACGCGGTTTTGCGCCGAATAGCGGCTGGACTGACGACGACGTGCCTCTGTGGATTGATAGTGCTGCTGGCAGCTTGTTGGTATACCTGTTTAAGCAAGTTTAGTTGCTTGGCTTTTGCTTCTAGCTCGTCAAGCAACGGTCCTAGAGCTTGAGACAGCTGCGTCGATGTTGAACTGTTGGCTTTGTCATGCTCAGATCGTTGGCCCCCGCGTCGATTGTTTACCTCCATCTGGGTGACAAGATCTTTATATCGTTTGTTGAGCCCGTCAAATTCTTTTTCAGCAGACTCGACAGCTGCGTGCAGGTCCTCCATAATCTGCGACTAGGAGACGACAATGTGAAGAGTGAACACCGATGCGCTTAGTCATGGATCGCTATAACCACTGGCGTACCTGCATGGGGCTCGCGTACGTTTTCGGTGACACAGTCGGCACTTTAATAGCTGGAGGCATGTGGCATTGGGCAATTGCGGTCGAAGCTGGGGTCTGCGAGATGGTTCCAGCTGTAGTGGCATCTTCGTTAATTGGTACTGGTGGATGAGAGTCCCGAGGTGGAAACGGCTGTGCAAAATCAGCATCGACTTGCAGGTTATTTATCTCGGTATGGATAGATGCAGGACTGTCAACTTTCTTCGCCGTCTGTCGAAGACTCGAGGTAGATTCTGGAGTAATTGGCACGCTGTCGCTAAGAAGTGTCGGCATTACGTACGTTGTATCACATCGTCGCAGTGCATCTTGGATGTTTCCAATGATCGAAAATGACGGCTGGACAGAGTTTCCTAGCAAGAAAGGGATGTCCCTAGACAAACCAAGCAGGATACAGCGTTCCGTTAGTATTCCCGCCTCTAGATAACACAGGTGCAAGAGCAGTAGAATTACGTACTTGCCGAGGTTAGCCTCACGCAACAGAGTCATATTGTTGGAGCTTTTCACCTTTTTTTTCGTCGCTGATGAAGTTGCTCCAGCTGATGTCTTCTTTTTCTTGAGCGTTCTGGCAGGAGATATTCCACTGCCTCCCTGTGACATCGTCGAATTTGCTGTTCTCCTTGAAGCAGGGACATTGACTGCTGCGCTTGCACGACTTGCAGCTGTGGGTTTATGCAGTGTTGATGGTCGAATTTGTTGCTGGAGCTTTTTGTTTTTCTTCAAAGCCTGGTTTGCAGCTTCTGTTGCCTCCATCGCCTTTGCTACCAGCTTTTCGTTCAGCTGTGAGATCGACGCCATCGTTTGCTATCACAACACACGCAAGACGATGGATCAGTTTGATCACTAGTTTTAGTCGCCAAGCTGTTGCTAGTGTACCTCCGAGTCTTTCAGTCGTTCTCTACTTTCGGCATGATTAGCGGATTCCCGCTGAAACTGAGCTTCGACTAGCTCGTTTCGTTCGACTGCAGTCTGCAGTTCTTGGCGAGTTTGAGTAAGCTCTGCTTGCAGCTCGTTTACGGCTCGCTTGTGTTCGTTTTCGGATTTGTTCAGTTCTAGACCCAAAAGGAAGTGAGCACATCACTGTTTCTTCTGATAGCACAGCAAACTTACCAGCTTTTAGACGTGTACGATGAGACTCTGAGATCTGAAGTTGAGACTGTAAGTCGTCCGCTTTCATCGACAAATTCTTCGTCAGCTCCTGAAAGTGTTGCAACTCGTGTTGGGTAGCCTTTCGTCGCTCCTCGGATTTTACCAGTTGTAGCTTCAGTTCTTCTCGGTCACAACGCAGTGCATCATATGCTGCTCTTGCTGACTCCTTCGTTTGTCCTAGTTCGTACGAGAACTTCTTCTCTGACGAGGCTAACTCGGCTTCTCGTTTTCGAGCAGTTAGTTTGGCATCCGAGAGCTGTTGCATCAAACTCTCACGTTCCTCCTCGAGTCGACCGATTTTATCTTGCAAAGCTTTAAGAGCTGACAATACAGCTCGACTTCCTTGTGCACCGCCACTGCTAACACCACCACCCATGTTTTGGAGAGGAAGAGCTAATCCCGCAGTATATCTCCCTGGACCCCCGAATGGTGGAGGTGGGGTGCTAAATATCCTTCTGTCGAATGTAAGGCGTTCGCTTCCAACTCCTATTGAGTTACCTGTGCTACCAGCAAGCTTGTCTGGCGGAGTATCAGTCCGTAGTTTAGCATCACTTTCATTTTCTTGCATCGACTTCGATATTGTTTTCAAAGATCCACTTGACATATAAGAATTCGACCGTGATAGACGAGCTTTGTCTTGTCTTGTCTTCATACCTGTGTGCTCAATCGGTCGAGTTTGATTTGAAGCGGCAACCGCGTTCATTCCATTCAAACTTGTCGCCGCTGTTAAATACTCATGCAGTACTGTAGCCGACGATATGTTGGGCTCTTTGTGCAAACTCGATTTTTCATCGCTGCTATCGTGTCGAGCTAACTTCTTCAGGGTAGCCTTCAACTCCTCCATTTCTTGTCCTGGTGTCGTCGGTGAACCATGAGGTCTTATCGAATCTCCTAAAGAGTACTCGTACATTTTTGAAGTGAATTTTTCGATTCCTTTCGGGTTTTGTACTCTCGAAACCCGTCGATGACCTGGTGACTCGATGTTAGCTTCGTCGGAGGCATCACTATCATCACTAGAAGCACTACCTCCTCGACCAGTATCAACGTCTTCGTCACTTTCCGAGATGTCGTCGTTGTTGCTAGATGTCATAGATTGATTGTCCGATGAAGGTTTTGGAGGACTACCGACCCAGGCAGACTTTGATTTTCGAGCTTGATAGGAGCGTCGACGTGTTTGGGGGCGTGGACTCGGTATGTCTTGATCAAGTCGAGGTCTGGATGACTTCTTCTTGCCCATACTCAAACTCTTCTTATCTTTGCATTGCAACTTGTTGTCCCATGTCGACCCACGGGTCTTCTTTGGAGAAATAAGGATTCGACTGTGTGAAGATATCTCAATGACCTGCTCGGCTTCTGATGAGGACCAAGACTCACTGTCACTGGCGTTCCCCGAGTCGTACACACCCGTGGAATCCATTCCTACACTGGCACACGTTTCAATAACGAAACACCATTTTCCAGGGTTGGGCGCCGGTTTACGAAAAGCTAGAAACGGATGTCATGGAGATGTGGGAAACATGCATTAACCACCTTATCGATGCACCTGATGTGGAATCGGACTTTACAACATGGACACCGCAGCACCTAACAGCAGATCAAATCAATGCGTCCATTTAATTTTTTGGTGCCATTCAGTACGACCCACAGGAACATGCAGCAGATTCAAGGTACATAGTTACTGACGTAGCGTACTGACAGCTTGCTGGGCCGAGACACGCCCAAACACCACGCACTCTGCAAGTGAGTTGCCACCCAGGCGGTTAGCGCCATGTAGGCCGCCTGAAACTTCGCCGGCCGCAAAGAGACCTGGAACGATCTCTCCGTTCTTGTGGATAACTTCCGTGTTCTCGGTGATCTTGACGCCACCTGCAACAACCAATACGAAAGACATTAGAAATAACTACGAAGTGGTTGACAGATCAATGCGCACGCATACATACCCATGGTGTAGTGAACAGTGGGGGCCACCTCCATTGCAACAATCTGCATCGGCGTATCGATACTGGGGATACGCTGAATGGGGTACGGGAATGTCTTCTTCCCAAACGGGTCTTCTTTGCTGCCAGCGGCAATATCAGCGTATTCGTTCAGCTCCTTCAACAGAGCCTGCGGGTCGGGAAAATGACAGAACTCGGCCGCTTCCTCAACAGAATTAGTCATCGTAACGATGCCCATGTGCTTGTAAAAAGGAAGCTCCGAAGCCATGGCCTTCGCACCATCCTCAAATAACAGCATGTACGCCTCCTGACCAGGCTGGGCCAGCATAGCATTCGATGCCTTGTCACGCGTAGTCAACTCGTCCACAAAGCGCTTGCCGTTCTTGTTCAACAGCAAAGCCCCGGAGCCACGGATGGCTTCAGGAGCAAGGAAACGAGTGCCAGCTTCGCGGTCCTTCGGATTGATGAACCCAGTCGGATGCAGCTGAACCTTGTCCATAAGCGTGAGGTCAACACCAATAGCTTCCGACATCAGAACGCCTTCACCCTGAGCCCAAACACCATTTGTCGTCGGGTAGTCCTCCATGCCAGGGGCAAAACGCTTCAACATCATGTGGCTGGCCGAGAAGCCACCTGTGGTCAGGATGACAGCCTTACTGAAAACCGAAAGAGTTTGTCCATCCGCAAGCTTGAGCTCCACGCCAGTTACAGTCGGGGGAGATTGTGTTTCATCTTCCAACAGCAACTTCTTGGCTTTAGCTCCTGTGAGGATCTCAATGTTATCTCTAGTAATGATTTCCTTTTGCAATGTGCTGATGATAGCGAATCCAATATTGGGTCCACTCTTGTTGCGATGCGTGCGCTTGGCCGAGTGACCACCAAGTTGTGACAGCACCGACAGATCCACTTTATATTTCTCCAAGAACTCCTTGGCATCCGGCGTCTAAAAGTCAATACAACAGACGAAGGTCATCCATCCCGTAAGGATATGTTAGCTTAAAACAAACTTTTTCAAACCCACTGCCAACGTGCCTTGGGGATGAAAGTGTCGACAATTTTTTCAACCGCGAGGCCTCCTCCCGACTTTAGTGTGTCTTGTGTAAACAGCGGTTCGTCGTTGGCATCCAGTGCAGCGTTGATACCAGACGAGGCCTTGGCCGAATTGCCTCCGACCTTCTTCTCCTTTTCCACGAGCAAAATCTTGAGCGAGGGGTCCAAATTGGCGGCTTCCAGACTAGCAGTCAATCCTGGTTCAAAATCAATAATTTTAGTATCGGATGTCTAGTATTTAACGGCAAACACTTCAATTCACGCACCGGCCAGTCCAGCGCCGACA
Organism: Phytophthora litchii; assembly: GCA_002812785.1. NCBI lineage: Eukaryota > Oomycota > Peronosporomycetes > Peronosporales > Peronosporaceae > Phytophthora > Phytophthora litchii. The sequence continues at coordinate 7,387 of PCFV01000633.1, read as the reverse complement.
ATGGTGAGGTCCACGTGCTTTTCCATGCTGGTTGTCGATGTGGTGACCTGCTTAGGCGAACTGCCGGCCAAGGAGGGCAATTGGTACAGGTACAGATAGGAAACGAGACTGAGACTGAGCAGCACTGGGAGCGCCACTAGCAACAAGAACGCAGGCGAGCGGCGTTGCTGTCTACCAGGGAAGATTGAGGAATAGACCATCATCACCTACCAGGTGAAAGTGTCGGGTGTCAAGATGCCAAATGCCGTGTGCGAGCCTGGAAACGTCAGTTGTCAGGATACGTTTTTTTGCGCAGATTACATTTCTATACACCATCGTACCGGTATACTGCGGTCTCACTGACAGAACAATGGAAGGATGAAGTATTAATAACAGTGACAGCAATCGTAAGCGGACGTACTGGGGAGATAGCGCCACACGCGTGTGCTAGCTAGCATAATGAAGTGTGTCAACAGCTATCCCTAGCTCCTGCGAAAACAACTTGATGAGTGACGTTAAATGACGCACGTCTTTTGCACAGTAAATTAGCTCCAATACTGTACGGTTATACCGGTAATCAAGATAATCATCTGCACTATGCACTGGTGACATCATAGAGAAACGACATTTCTGTCGAGGTGATGTTGTGAAGTGATAGCACGATGGATTCGGCACCTCTCAGTACAACTTAGTGTACGCTTCCCAGTACAGGTGTGTGCAGTGTAAGCACTAAAAGCACGAATGCGTGTACATAAGTAAGAAAACATTATTTTCCGCACATCGATACTACCAAAACTAACCCTTGATGAGAGCTTTCGACTGCAGGGCCTTCTTGAAGGCCTTAATAACGCGAATCTGCGCGCGAATGCGAGCGAAACCACGCACCCATAGCTCCTGACCGCGACCTGAGGTCATCTTGCGCACCTCGTCTTCATCGACCTCGCGGCAGAGGGCCATCCAGCTTGGGGCGTTCTTCATCGAAATTGAGCGCAGCACAAGGCCGAGTGGCATTGACACGAAGCCCATGCCGATGCAAGCGAGCCACTGACCCAAGTCAAGCGGCTTGCACTTGAACCAGTCACCAGTGTGCTGAACCATGACATACTGCATAGCGACCTGAAGCACGCACACGTACAAGAACACACGGTTCTTGGTGATGCCTGTGAAAATATTGATCTCGTCGTGAATCTTGCGGCAGTTGAGCTCGTTAAAGAGCTGCGCCCACACAAACGTGTTGAAAACAATCGTCATGTGCACCGTCGGATCATCCTCAATATCCTCAGGAAGATCGGTGATGCGGCCGGACGGGATGTCAAACCACTTTTCGCCGGTGAACACAATAGCTAGCAACAGGATAAGCTGATAGATCGACTGACCGATGATGTGCTTGGTCATTTTCTTTGAGATCAGAGGTTGTGTCTTCGGGTACGGCTTGCGCTCCAGCAACTGGGGAGTTGGCTCCTCAGTAGCAAGAGCCAACGACGCGAACGAATCCATAATCAAATTCACCCAAAGCATCTGCACAGCCGACAGAGGAGACTGCTCCAGAACAACAGCACCAATGAAAGCCAGAGAGATAGCAACAACATTGACGGTCAGCTGGAACTGCAGGAACTTGGCAATCGAGTCGTACACGTTACGGCCCCACTTGATGGCGTTCACGATCGAGTTGAAGTTGTCGTCCATCAGAATAATGTCCGACGCGTCCTTTGCAACAGCTGTACCGCTGATACCCATCGCAAAACCCACGTTCGCCTTCTTCAGAGCAGGAGCGTCATTGGTACCGTCACCAGTCACAGCAACCACCTGAGGACCGTGCGGAACAACGTTGCTCTGCATCAGACCAGTCACCAGAGTATACTTGTCCTTGGGCGACGAACGAGCAAGCACGCGAAGCATCGGCCAGATGTTGTCGAACTCCGACTGGATGATGTTGCCCTGCGAGTCCAGCACACGGTTGCGGAACGTCTGACCGTCCATGACTAACGAACCGTCACCGGGTTTCGTGATACCACACTTGCTGGCGATTGAACGCGCAGTCGTAATGTTGTCGCCTGTCACCATGCGCACCGTGATACCGGCGCGACCGCACTGCTGAATAGCACCAGGCACCTCCGGACGAACGGGATCCTCAATACCCACAATTGCCACGCAAGTCAGGTTCTTCTCCACGTCCTCGTCTGACCAGTTGATCGTGTCCTCGGCAGGCACATCCAGGTCGCGGTAAGCCAGACACAGCGTACGGTACGCCTGTGACGCGTACTTCTCAATCACCTCAGCACCAATCTTCTCCTTGCGAGCGTCGTCCAGACCTTCGATTGAGCCATCCACGCGCTGCATGTCCTGGCACAGACCAAGCACCACCTCCGTCGCACCCTTCGTGTACACACGGCAGGTCGTCGCACTGCGACGCACCACCACTGACATGCGCTTCTTCGCACTGCTGAACGTCAGCATGTGCACAATCTCGTTGTTCGTGCGGATCTCAGGGTACTCCACTCCGCCGTCACGGATGTACTGAAGCAAAGCACACTCTGTCTTGTTACCAGTGTGCTCCGGTAGACCGTTCTCAACCTTCGGAGGAAGGATCTCCGCCGTTGAGTTCACGGCAATGCCCATGCAGAATGCTTCCTTTGTCGACTCCGACAGAGCGCCAATTCCATCCGTTGCGGACGAGAACTCCTTATCACCGATCCACAGCTGCATCACCGTCATGCGGTTCGTCGTAAGTGTACCCGTCTTGTCGGAGCATACCGTCGTAGCACTTCCCATAGTTTCACAGGCGTCGAGGTGGCGCACCAGGTTGTTGTCCACAAGCATCTTCTTAACAGAGTAAGCAAGGGCGATAGTCACAGCAAGCGGTAAGCCCTCAGGGATGGCCACCACGAGCACCGTAATAGCAATAATGAAGAAGTTGAGGTAGTCGCTGATGTAGCCGCTCTTCCAGGGCATGTTGTCGTTACCGAAAGTGTCAATGGAGAATCGGATCGACATGATGACGAACACAAGCAGAGCCACGAGCGTGCCCAGCTTACCGATCAACACGGTCAGGTTGTACAGCTTGCCCTCAAGAGGGGACTGGCTTTCGTCGTCATCCTCACGCTTGTTATTGTCCTCCTCGACAGCACCAACATTCTTGGGCGTCTCGATTTCAACATAGATCTGTTCATCTTCATCTGGGTTCTTCTTGGTCTTGTCGCTTCCACCAGCAGCAGCACCCGGACGGTTGCCATTAATCAGACTCTTAATAATACCAGCCTGAGAGTGTTCACCGACACACACCACCAGCATCTTACCCACACCTTCCATGACCTTAGTACCAGAGAGTAGAAACGGGTTCTCAGCATTCTTCGATAGCAGATCAGATTCTCCAGTCATGGCACTCTCGTCCATCTTGATCTCCTTCTCATCAAAAACGATACCATCAGCCGGGATGATATCTCCCAAGTCGACACGGACAATGTCACCAACCACGAGGTTCCACTTGCCTACTTCAGCAGGTTGGCCATTACGGATGACCTTGATCTTCTCATCTTCCTTTACAGCATTCAAAGCGCGGAACTGTGCTTCCTTCTGGTAGTCGTTCATGGCCGTGACGATCGTCACCACGACAACAGCCAGAATGATACAAGCTCCTTCGACCCACCCCGTCTCCGGGTGGTCACCCACAGTGGACGACAGAATGATCGAGATGAAACCCGAGATAGTCAACACAATGATCGTGATGTCTTGGTACGCGTCCCACATGAGTTCCAGGAAGCTCTTGGGCTTGGGAGGGGCGACGTAGTTCTTGCCGAAGCACTCTTCACGTCTGGCTAAGTCAGCGAGGTTGTTGGAGTTGAGACCTTGACGTGGGTCGACGTTGAGCGCAGCGGCGATACCTTCGAGGCCGCCCATACTGGCGAGCACGTCCTGCTGCTTCTCATGAGGCGTCTCCACGAGACGGATGAGGTCTCCGGTCACCAGCTTGAACGAGGCCATGGCTGATCTTCTCCCTTGAACGTGGCACAAACGAGAATGGGCTCGAGTCTCCGGATCAGGACAAAAGGCTGTTTTTAGCGCCTTAGCCACTTGACTCTGCCGAGGGAAGTTCGGAAATGAGGACCCAGACTTTCGACTAAGCGGTTAGTGTGTCGTTTGTGTGGCGTGGGAGCCAGCAAGTCAGATGGCGGCGATCAGACGGGCCATGCGATTTGGGGATCGTCCCGCGCAAATCTGCTAAACAGCAGCAGCCAACAGTGGTGGCGCTGAAGGTGGGCGATAGCGAGCTTAGCGAGCTTAGAAGACTGGAACAAGTCGCCCGAGATGGATGGAGGTGAAGAAGTATGGCGGACTCACGTCGCTGCTGTTTTGGCGTTTCTTTTAGCGTAGAAGCGATATTGGCATTTGATTAATGGGGGAATAGAATTGGACAGGTGAATCTCGCTGATTTGACTGCTGCCCACTAAGCAGTGCAGGTGGATTTTCGGTCTGAATGTCACAGTACGAATTCATAGAGGTATTTGACTTGTGTAGTGTTTGACAGGCGCAACAACTCGCGAACTCGACTTGATTTTCGCTCATTTCTGGATTGAGCAACAGCTCAGATCGGTAGTGTCCTGCGTTGGCGTCGATGCGGTGCTCCTCGCAGTAGCGAGGCTCGCTGATACGATACCAAGAGTAGGTCTGTTTTGGGGACGATTGCACAAATGACCCGTTTGTGTGCTTAGTCAAAAATGCAATCATTGATTGGCTAAAATACTAGTACCTTACACTCAAGTCGGAGGCAAACTGTGCGAGCTGGAGCACCTTAATGTGGTGCTCCCTGATTGATGTCGTTTTACTAGTCTCCGTGAGTTACATCCTTTGTGTAGGTAACGCGAGATATGGCGAGTTCAATACCAGTTCTCTCGACGTAGCCTGTTCAAGTGTATCAGTGTGGTAAGCGGGAAGTTGTCTGGCTTTGATGTCGAGCCGGCGTAAAATCCAGCGGAACCAGACCCCGGTGTGCTCCGTGTTGCGTGTTGCGGTGTATCGCCCGGTAGTCGTGCAGCGAGAGCAGGTAAAGCTCGTGTTAATGCTTTCCATGGTATTTCATGCAGTATTTCGGCGGCTTGTTCCCGTTAGTTGGTAACGCAACGAGAGCACCGATTAGTGAAGAGCTCGCCACTTGCTATTAGCGAGCTGTCAGGTGCAGCTGCACTGTCGTGTTGCCAAACGATAAACACGCGCGGCACGCTGGCGCCTTGATGGGCCATCACGGCGATCTTCTGAATTGAAGTTTTCGATTAAAGGAGACTTGCCCATTTTATGTGACAAATAGCTGACAAGTCACAAATACCAATGACTGGATCGCAAGCCACACAGTTCAGTGCTTGTGCTCGTCGTAATTTCTGAAAGTAGGCAGCAGCTAATATACGACACTGAGTTCCTCAGTGCATGTACAGCGCATACGCTCGCACGCTGGAACAATGAAGGTCGCGTTGCTTACTCCTCCTCCACCCATTTGTGGTCGGCGTACAAAGCTGTGATTATTTTGAGGCTGATAATACCAGTTGCTGGAAAGGTGCATCGAACTGGAGCTCAAGCAGAAGTAGGATGACGCGTCTTGGAATCGACGAGTCATAGACTTCTGTTTGAGACCGTCACTTTCATCGCGAGCATGAACCGGGCGCAGACAATGTCTGCCAGACATGCGGTGCAGTTTTCTGATGATCCGCATGTGCGGGCGATTTTTGCATGCGATTTGTTGCGTCGAGATCGTCGACGAAAGCTGTATTTTGCGACTGCTTGACACTGGTGTCGATCATGGCTACAACTAGGGAATTGCAGCCGGGGGAACTGTCCCGACATGTCCTAGTGGCGACCCTGTTCAAAGAACCGAGGAGTACTTGGTTGCCAGGTTGGTGAGGTAATGAAGGGCAATGGTGAGATAGTTTGTGGACATTTGCGGTCATCTTTGTCCACTTTAATCGGACAGGTTTCGATATTAGGGTATACGATGGAGTGGTACCCATTTTCAAGAAAAGTGAAACTTGTGCAGTGGTGGTTTGTTGCTCTTGTATTGAGCTCGCAAACAGCAGTGTTAACACTACCGAGTTGTATATAGCTTAATAAGATCGCTTCTGACACAACTGCTCAATGCAGCACAGCACCCGCTATTTCAGCTCTTTTGGATTTACCCCTGGGCAAAGCATACACTTAATCAGAATTTTTTATTTCTGTTATCTATTAGCTACAACAGGGCAGCCTTAGAGTGTAATGTCATCTCTCATCCGACACCTCTTGCTATCTATTTCCGATCAAGATCGGGTTCACGAAAATCGTCATGACTTACCAAAACATCCTTTTAAATAGAGAATTCATCGGCAACCCAAACAATTTGGAATATGTAATCGGATTCTGGCTTACGTAATTTTCTCTAATTATACTTCTAGATCATCGATAGCGGCGGACTACGCGACCATGCGGGGTGGACGGCACAACGAAATAGAGGCTAACGGTACCCGGATTGCGTTAATTAGCAGTATCATGCTAAACTCGGTCTCTAATAACTACAGGGAAACCTACTATCTACCCGCGCTGCCACAATGGACGCGAAGGAACGTGAGCATAACGGAGTATTTCTGAGATCGGTATCCCTAGTGCTGGTGATTACTTTAAACTGAAAACGATGCTCCTCAATACGGCAGCGCTATTTCAATTTAAACTAAACGTCGGTATGTGGGTTAACAAACATATTGGTATGGTTTGCTTTGTGGGGACAAACTTCAGCGCTGCAGTTATTTTGTAATAGAAGATCGCCTCTTCAAGTGGTTCACAGCTAAACACCAACACCAGTGATCGGGTGAATTATTTGAGGCTGGTCGAAGCTCGACCGTCGAGCCCTCGAGTCACACACATTGAGCAGTCACATGTATGTCACAGGACAAATAAAATCTGGATTCCGAGATACCACACAATCCACTAAGGATCAATATTTTTTTCTTTTGTGGGATTGCCCTCAGGATGACGCTTCAATATTGCTAGCAAAGGTCTCTGTGAATGCCCGGTGTTTACAGCTGCAAAATATCAATCATCGATATAAAGAGGCGGACAATCAGTTTAAGAGGAAGTGTACCAACACGCTGATTAATCAACCTCGATAAGTTGTGGATACTTGTGTAATTATTTGGATCAACGAATATCAACAACGGAAGCGAATGAATCTGCTCTCGAAACATAGCTGAAGCCTATATAGTCTTCTATGGACATGGCAACACAATGGCCGTTGTACAATGCTTTATTTCATTTTCACAGCAATAGTTAGCCCTTTTTAGTAAACATCACAGTGGAGATTTCTCAGGCTGGTTTGTAAATGAGTTTTTGCAACCTCCCGTGGTATTTGATGGTATCTACACACTAGTACAGTAATCTGCGTGAATACCGA
>PCFV01000632.1:0-19025 GCA_002812785.1 Phytophthora litchii | reverse complement strand
AAAACTGGCATTCCCTACACCACATCGGGTTGCTTTCACACTTTTCCAGTGAGCCTTTGTAAACCCATGATAGTTTCAATCGGAGTGGTAAGTTGATCTTGTATGCGTGGTTGTTGACCTTCTACACGACGGAGTACGGATCAGTCCGACCTTGCGCGAATTCGGGATATCCGTAGGTGCTGAGTTGGGATTCTTGGTAATCAGTGCACTTGATCGGCGACATCAAAAACTTGGTCTTTGCGGACCTGGCCACACACGTCCACCACGGGAGCGTTAGCACCTTCTAGAGCTTCTTGGTACTGATTCAGCACTACCCCCAAGTGTTCCTCGACTAACTTGCACCTATATCTTTTATCTGCAATCGGTTCTAAGCAGCTCACTGCAGTTTTGAATGTAGAATACAATCAGGAGAGCGCATTCAGCAGGGCAATAGCTGTCGGTTTCCAACCTCACGTTCAACAAGTCCTTCTAACTGCTTCTTGCCGTAAATAGTTGCTTCCCGTTCCAAGTCAGGCTACATCGGCTACCTAACTTGTTCATAAGCTAGGTATGTGTTGTAGCTCAAGTATGTGTGTGTTTCGCTCTCCATCTTGAATCCCGTGACACAGACGAGTGAATGATGACAGTCAAATGGGTACAAATACTTGTCACTCAAGTGAACTTCTTCATTTAGTGCCCCTCTCTTAGAATGGGTACAAACTGAAAAGCGATGTCCCATCGTGGCGGGATCCAGGAGCTCAACAGTGTGAATGAAGCGGCTCGGTTCGACGAAGCACTGAATAATTACTTCCGTGTATCAACAGCTAGTGGTAAACGTCGTCGAGGTCGTGGTGGACGCCGTGCAGAACCGAACGATTCAGAAACATCTCCTGAAACCTGTTTAAAACAACTCAAGCGAATTCTACGCGATGCAGAAGCTCCAGTTCAATCTCAACACATTCACAGACTCCATGCAATGATTTTATATCAATTGAAGCGCGCGAAAACATCATCTACCATTTTTTCTAGGGTCTGATCAATTTTTGTCATTTCCATTCAGTTCATGAACATCTTACTCACTGTTGAATATTTTTAAATATTATTCAGGCACTGGAGCTGTGTCGAGAGATTTTCAAGCGATCTGTGGTGTATCGAGCTCTAATTGCAACTCAAGTGGCTTCGTTCTTTGATCAGCTGCTGAAGGCAGCAGGTGAAGACCCAAATGCCAACGTGTCGAGGGCTTTGCGGGCCAGAAATCATGGGTCGATGCAGTTGACAATGGTGTTATCACTGATTGAGACGTGGAAACAAGATTTCGGAGAGAAGTATCCGTCGCTGGTAGCAGGTTACGGTGTGTTGATAGAGAGAGGGTATGATTTCCCGCACGAACGAGAGAGGCTGCAGGAAGAGAGAGAACGAGAGGTTGACACTCAACGACATCGTGAACGTGTGAACAATGCCAAAAAACAGCAGCGAGATCGAGAGATGACACGGTATGTACCGGAGATGGAGCAGGTGCTAGTGGAGATGAATCGCGTGTTTGAGATTTTGGTGCCAACGTTGGATGCTTTTCACATAGACAAGGGTGGCGAAGCGGAAACTTCATATGGTGAAAATGTTGGTATAGCAAGTGAAGGAAAGCACAGTGGAGGACAACAAGATGATACGCCTGATGCAGTTATTGATGGGAATAATGGAGGGGGTGACGATGTGCAGTGGGAAAATGTGGCTCCACCATCAGCGGTAGATGTCGAAGAAAGTGAAGAAGAAGATGTGGAGTGGGAAAGTGTGACTGTAGAAGGCGACTCTGCTCATGATAATACGCTCAATGACCGCATATATGAAGAAGAAGACGCCACTGAACACCAAATGGATATCAACGATATTGTGCAGGCGTACGGCCTCGGTAGTTCGTCTTACCAGTTGACCATAGAAGTATCCAAGCAGGTGTGTGAGGAATCTTCTGAAAATGATGCGCTGTTTCGAAGTCTAGCGGATGGTGCACTGCGCATGCAGAAGCGATTCTTGCCGCTATTAGATGATTGGGAACAACATTCCACACTGACGGAGCCCTCTTCATCCAGTTCCTCATCATTGCAGTCCCAACGGGAAGTGTTGCAGCAAATTCGTCATCTGCGTGATCGAATAACGCGTGCCTTGCTAAAATGGGGCGACCTCGTTCAAGAGTCGAAAAAACAGAAGCGAGATACTCAGCCTCAATCAGCAGTTGTCTCGCTGCCTCTGGACGCGTACAATCCACCAGCCAAGCGTAGACGGCAGTCTCCATAAGTTGAGTTCAATCGTCCTTAGTCTATATCACCATAATTTTGATCACCACATCGTGTATTATGAAATCCAACAAAATTTGATGCGCAAAATCACCAAGAATGAGAACGTTTCTCCTTCTTATCCTTTCTTTGAGAGTGGAAGGATAAAAAGGAGAAACGTTCTCATTCTTGGTGATTTTCTTAAACCCTGCGACGTGTGCAAAAATATGTGTATAGCCGGGGCTCTGAAACGAATTATCTGCCAATCATCATAGCGGCCAATCTGATGGCTACGGCATTCTGCATTTATCTGATCTCGCGGGTATCTATGGAGGGCTCTTCGTGGGACGCGCTGCTCTGGAGTCTCTTGGCCGTGGACAACGCGGCCCGTAATGCGGCCGAGGCGCAATTTGCTACACTCAAGCAGAACGCCTGCAGTGATCAAGTGCTGCTTGGTCTGGTGCGTGTCGTGCACTCGGCCAGTCCGGACGATGTGCGGGCCTTGGCCGCCGTTCTGCTCCGTCGCGTGCTGCTCCGTGACGCTGTGTCGCTCTGGCCACGGGCCACGGACGAAGCCCGGGCTATAGTCAAACACGAACTGCTGGCCGTGCTCGAGGCCGGCGAGAAGAACCGTGGAATCCGCCGAAAAGTGTGTGACACTGTGGGCGAATTGGCCAGCAGCATCCTAGAGGACGGCCAATGGGACGATCTGCTGCCCAAGTTGCTTCAATGGAGTAACGCACCCATGGCCACTCTACGGGAGGCTTCGCTCCGGGTGTTGGAGATGGTGGCCATCTTTTTGGCCACCCAAATGACACAAGAATCCAATGAGAGCTCGACACTTGATGTCACAGTGCTACAGACAATGGCCAAAGGATTGGCCGACAGAGAGGGCCGAGTGGCCCTTAATGCCCTGCGTGCATTAGGCATGTTGCTACTGAATTTGGACGCGCTGGACCAAATTCCTCGGCCAGAGTTATTGGTCAGCGCTGTACCGCTGGTACTTGCTGCACTGCACTCACTGCTGGTTACTCGCCAGTTTGAAGAAGTGATGGAGGCACTGGAAGTGCTGATTGAAGTGACCGAACCACACGCAGCTTTTTTTAAACCATGTTTACGTGAATTTGTCGAGACAATGGTGCAGATTGCAGATGCTCCACGTGATGATAATGATGACAACGCTATGCCGGATGGATGCAGACAATTGGCCATGGAATTTTTAGTGTCATTGGCAGAACAGGCTCCATCCAGGTGTCGACGACTGCCCAAGAACATGTTTGTCGAGACGGTATACCCTGTGGCCTTCAAGATGATGCTCGAGTTACAGGATATTGATACGTGGGATGTGGCCAATTGCGAGGATGAACAATCTGCTGGAGGACAGGGAATTGACCAAGAGATTTCCAACTTTGATGTTGGCTCCGAAGCATTGGAACGGTTAGTTGGTGCACTGGGCGCTAAACGCTCCCTTCCTACGTGTTTCGCGCTTATTCAAGAGTATGCCCGATCAGATAATTGGGTGAGCCGGCATGCCGCCTTGGTGGGTCTCTGCCAGATCCTGGATGTTCTCGACAACGACAATCTCGATGCTATTGTCCGTCACTTGCTGGCCCAGGCTAACGATCCGCACCCACGTGTGTGCTGTACTGCCGTCGATGTTATCGGTCAATTGTCTGTCGATCAGGCTCCGCAGTTCCAGGAGGCCTACCACTCACAGGCGCTGACGGTGTTGGCACACTACCTCGAGGATTTTAACAAGCCGCGTCTCCAGGCTCACGCTGCCACTGCTCTCCGTCAGTTCATTGACATGTGTCCCCCTGAGCTTCTCACCCCATACCTGGACAAGATGCTTCATCAGCTGTTCGCTCTGCTACAGCACGGTCAGTCAATGGCTCCGGGTGCCAACCAAACACCAACACAAGCTTTTATCGCCACACGTGTTGTCCAAGAGCAGGCTATCACCGCTATTTCATCGGTGGCGACAGTTGCAGGTGCATCTTTCACCAACTATTATGCTGCTGTTATGCAACCTCTGCAACAAATTCTTATGAATTGTCTTCAGGAGAGCATGCAGGCTGCGGCTGCAGCACCGGCAGTGCTTAAACCACAGTCCAATGCTCCCAGTTCTTTTACGCTTGGTGGTATTACGCTCGAGTGTCTGAGTCTTATTGGCCAGGCAGTGGGTAAGGAAGTGTTTTCGCGTGACGCATCTGCTATTCTCAAGGTGATGGCGGAAATGCAGGCGACACCGTCCATCGTTGGCAATGAGTTGATTCGTACGTACTTGCTGCAGGCATGGGCTCGTTGCTGTACATGTCTTGGCCAGGATTTCGCGCCGTATCTGCCTCTTGTGATGCCTACGCTTCTTGAGGCTGCTACACAACAAGCTGAGTTTGAAGTGGACCCTACTACACTATCCAGTGATGACGATGACGATGAAAGTGGAGGCTCCACCGATAGCGAGGACATTCAGCTTGCACAAGTTAACGACAAGTGCCTGAGCATCCGTACGTCGATTCTTGAGGAGAAGGCTACTGCATGCCAGCTTCTGTCTGGTATGGCAACGGATCTGGAAGACGCGTTCTTCCCCTACGCCGAGCAGGTGACACAGGTACTTGCGCCATTGCTAACGGAGTCGGTACACTCGGACATCCGTGCCTCAGCTATTCGTGCTATGCCTGCCCTTGTCAAGTGTGTGGCCATTTCTACAGCAGCACCTGGATCGAAAGAGCAAGGTCAAGCTGCTATCAAGCAAATGGTGGATTTTGCTCTCGGTCGGTTGGTCAATGCACTTACGTCTGAACCCGACGTCGATTTAGTCGTAAGCATCATGCAAAGTATGATTAGCTGTTTGAATGATGCGCGTGAGCTGCACCCTACACTGGAGCTTAATGAGGCTCAGCTGCGTGAGCTAGTGCACGGTCTGTTGGTGGTTCTTGGCGACAGCTTTCAGCGACGCGCAATGCGAAGAGGTGGAGCTGGTAGCGACGATATGGATGCTGGCGAGATCGAAGAGGAGGACGACGATGACGCCTCTCAGTCTAGTGACAGTCAAATGGCCGAGCAGGAGCTTCAGTTTGTGCTTGCGGAGTGCATTGGAACTCTTGCCAAGACTCACGGAGTTGTGTTCTTCCCGGTCTTTATGACGCTTCTGTGGGAGAAGGTAGCTGCACTTGCTGCTCCTGGTTGTCTGGTGGAGGATCGTCGACTTGCGTTGTTTGTTGTTGATGATGTACTGGAGCACTGCGGTGGTCCTGCTATGCGTCGCCTGGATGTCTTCCTACCAGTTCTGGAGAGTGCCCTGCGTGAAGTAAATGAACCTAGTCTTGTGCAGGCTGCGGCCTTTGGCGTTGGCGTCTGCGCCTCGCAAGGTGGAGAGGCTTTCGCCCCACATGCGGAGCAGTGCCTACAGCTTCTTCACAACGTTGTATCACACCCACGTGCCCACAGTCCCGAGCAGCGTAACGCAACAGATAATGCTGTGGCTGCGCTCGGCAAATTCTGCGAATTTCAGGCAGGTGCAGTTGATGCGGTGGCGCTGTTCCCGCAGTGGTTAGAACTGCTCCCACTTCGTGGAGATTTGGAGGAATCCCTTGCTGTATCACGTCGTCTGTGTGGCTACGTGAACGACCGACATCCTCTGGTGCTCGGTGCTCCAGACTACCGGCACTTAGGAAAGGTAGTTACTGTCTTGGCCGCCGTGGCCGAAGAGAAGTTCCTGCGCAAATTGAGTAAGGCTGTTGGCGAGAAAGAGGCGTCAGCTCTTCGTCAAGAACTCGCTTCAACTCTCGCTGGTCTCCGTGCTACGGTTCCTGAGGCTATCATGGGCCAGGCTTGGGCCTCCCTCCCAGCCCCACAGCAGACAGCACTACACGCGCTGTTCGCGTAGAATGCTTATGATCATTAGTATAGTAAGCAATCACCAGGAATGAAGTAAAAGGTTTTCATAGGTACTAAGTCAGTAATAGTAGTTGACTGCATAGTTGATTTTGTTGGACATCAAAGAGAGATGATAGATACTTTGAATGCATTACTGTTAGCATCTGCACTAGGGATGGCGGTTTATATGTTGCTGTTCGTTCGACCTGGCCCAGTACCCGATCCATTGGAATTGCCACTCATAAATCCTAGAGCAGGTGAACTTCGCACCTTGTCAACAAGCGGCACTGGAGAATCACGTGACATACCTCGTGCTTCTTGCACAAGATGGAAACGGTGACGAAGGAATGCCATTTCTAACTCCCCACGGAGCATTTCGGCAGGGTAATCTTCGTGAACTGTAGCCCATGTTCCTACCAGCGCCATGAAGATTCGTGAATCCAGGAAATCGGGTAACACCACGTTACGCATGTGGTCGTAGCATTCATTTTCGACTTCATCAAATGTAGTCCGACAGGCGATTTCCAGTTGTGCCTCCACACGCTTGCACAGTCCTGGGGCTAGCGGAATCGGCGATCGCGGATTATTCGGGTTGAGGTACTTGTCATAGATCTTTTTTGCAGATCGAAGTACAATCTGGTAACTTGGTAGACGTCGATAGTGTTCAATCTCTTCCCAAAGCATTAGATTTTCGGAGCAGTGCTGGAAATCTAAAAACTTGCGAAAAGCTTGCATACAGCCTGGGTATGTCAAGAACACGTCCAAGTGACACAATTCTAACTTGCCAACCTTAGCAGCTTGATCAACGGTAGCGAGGTGGCCATCCGCAGGTGTTGACTTGCTCTCTCGACGCAGCTCCTTGTAGTAATTTGACTTGACGAAGCGTGGTAGTGAGTCTTGCAACATACCATGACGCACACGGGTTGCGATCTTCTTAAACATATCCACACTTGGATTGGAGAGCCGCACGAAAACCTCATCGCGCATCGCAGCGCTCATATCGACTTGAAGTCGTGCACTCGGCATCATGTACTTGCGATAGATTTTCTTGGCGGAATGTTGGAGGAATTCGATACCAGGCAACAGTTTGAAGTCTTCTACTTCTTCACAGAATACAAGTAGCGATTCCACTCCCCGTCGAGTCATAAAAAGCTTCAAGTATTTCTTGGCAAACGGATCACCCAGCAACAAATTAAGTTGTTGCTCTGGTGTGAGCGTTTGATCCTCTTCCAGTTTCTTTTCTAGTTTCTGAATCGACGTGCTGCGAGCTGCTCCTCGAATTGATTCAGGAAATGAAATGGGAATGAGTTTCTCAACTGGGTAATGCATCGCAGTATCAATAAGCTGGAACTCGCTGGAGTTGTCGAGTTTCTGATGAACTGCTTCACTTTCTTCAAACCGATTGCGGCGTACAAGGTGCTTGGCTTCCGGCTTGACCTCTTTCGAGTGGTCTAAGTATTCCTGCGAGCGGCAGAAACCAGGCCAAATTTCATCGCTGATGCGATTGAAGACATTAGTTTGTACTTCGTAGAAAAACTTGGGCACAAGTGCATGATTGGAATCCACAACCTCATGGATTTCTTTCAACGCCCCATTGTCTCCCAAACCCGTGATATACGTTTTTGACAGCGGTGAGCAATATCGATCATAAATTCGTCGTGTCTTGTTCACTACGAATGACAAATTCGGTAGACGCTTGCAGTCTTCAACTTCCAGGTAGAAAAGTAAGTTTTCAAGCGCCAATGCCTCCATACAAAATGTCTTGAGAAAGCGCAACTTGGCTGGATGAGCTAGAATTCCCAGGAGTGAGTAGTCTTCAGCTTCTTCGGTGCCGTCCGTAATATTGGCAGCGACTGTACCCGTAGCCGAGGCACTTCCAAGTGGTGTTGGGCCGTTCGAACCATTCGTTGAAGACGCTCCTGCGTTGGGAACGATCGGAGCACAGAAGTCCTGCATCTTTCGGAAAAGTTTACTTTCTCGGAACCGAGGGTACACCGATTTTTCCAACGCGATAAAGCAAATTTGCTGTGCTGCACTGTAGATTCCGGCAGATATGTTATCTCCATCTAAGGCACGTTGAATATCCTGTAGCATTTGTGCTGTAACGCAAACGGGTGAAGGTGCTTCTGGGGAGAGAAACTTGTCATAAATCTTACGCAGACGGCGGTGCGTATACGAATGTGAGGGGAGATGCTGTAACTCGTCAATCTCGACCCAGAATCGCAGCATGTCTACACCATTTTGCACTTTGTTGACTTCTGCATACCTGAGAATCATCTTAATTGTTGCTGGATCAGTCAATACATCGGTCGTGAACACAGGCGTGAGGTTTTGCACCAAGTCGAGGGCTGATCGTGAAGACCCGACAGCTCGTCCAAAGCCCCTTTCGCTGCTAACAGGGATACCGCTGGAAATACTGTCATCGATGTGATCTTCAGCTTCATGGTCATCACGAAAAGGATTTCGAGGAGCAACATTAGAATTGTCTTCTTGGGGCAAGGCTGTGGGCGACAAGCTTATGCTAGGCTCGATAATCGACTCCTTGTTATCGGATGAGGGTTGTTACAGCAGCCAATGTTGCTGTCTAGAAGTGAACTTGAGCGTGCATGAGGAGGGACTTGCAATTGAGACTTATCACAAGCAAACCATAGGGGTGAGATACAAACAAAAAATACAGAGAAAATAATTTACATACCTCTTGTCGAGTGTTTTTATCTTCAGAATCGTTCGAATCATTCATCGAGTGACCTTCATCAGTACTTTTCACTTCAGAACTTGTCGTATCACTGATAGAATGAACTTCTGGTATTTCGGATGTAGTTGACTCTTCCGAATGAGAAGTATCGAGTGTTTCAGTAGAATACTGTTCTCGAGCTAAACGGTTCGCAACAATATCTCGAAGGCTGCAGAATATCTGCTCTTTCGAGTCTCCAGCTGCAATACGACGGTCATACTCCTCTTTCGTCTTCACAAACAATGAAAATGAGGACTAAACAAAAAGTGGCGATGAACCGTTCACAAACCAACCTCTTTAAAAATCACCGACGAGTCTGGGAAGTCCACCGACGCAGCAGCGCCCATGACAGCAAACAGGTTGAAGGTCGATCACGTCTCGACTTCACCAATTTCTGCCGCTTGTCGTCGAATGCTTTGCCGTAGAAATGATGGCTGGAAGTTGAGGTGAGGTTACTCAAGCTAATTACAGCACGACAAGACTCGAGCTCTGACCAAGGAGCTGCACGAAAGCACTATAGATAGAGGGAACCAACTTCTTCATGAACTAACCAAGCAGCAACGCATGGCGCTATAAATGGCTAGGTGACAGGCACTTCTCGTGACAAATTCCTTCCAGGCTAGATATTTTAGCCTTCGAAAAGGACCCAACAACAATTGAGATTGCCTTATCACTACCATCGGAATTGACTTACAAGAGAATGGTTGATTCCGGAAGATCAAAATTTGCTTCCTTCTTTTTGTGATTTAATACGTTCGCGTAAATAATGTTAGGTATCTTGAAATTCTCATAGCTCAGTCACTAGGGAAGGTTCTTGAAAGCCTCGATGTATTTGTCATATGTTAGCTTGCTCGCATCATCTGCTGCTGCTTTCTCCACACCAAGCAGAGAGAAAACTTTTTTGGGGTCTTTCTTCTCACTTAGCCAACGGTTGATCTGTAGATCGAGCAATTCCGTTGCGATATCTTTTGTACTCGAGGTGTTAGCCGCACTAACGAGGATATTTGACAGTTTTTCCTCGGAGTAGACTTTCGTCAGCGGTGTCAACAAGTTTCCTTTGATTGTGGGGTCCATCATCTTAACGAAGTCCATGTAGTCCTTCCAAACTGAGAAAAGGGATCTCTCAAGCAGTCTTAACCCCGTTTTTTCAAGCTTCAGAGCCTTGAAGTAGAATTCAGGAGGCTTCACGTTACGAAACCATTCTCGCACTAGCTCGGAACGCATACGCTTAGAGAGATTCGCCGTGTCCGGCGACTTACTAGCCGCAAGGATCATCTTAGCTAGCTCAATATCTTTGTAGCTCTTCCGCAACGTCGACATCGACGTTATTTTATTTTTTACGTCTTCAATTTTTTGCATGTTGAACTCGTCCGTGTATCTCAGCCAAGCGTTAAACACCGGATTGGTAAATGGTTTTCCCTCGTTAAGCTTTAGCAGTGTGAAGATTTCACTTGGAGACCTATTATCGTGTATCCAAAGGTTCGTTTGCTCGGATTGCACTCGGATTGCAATACCCTCCGTACTGGGAGCTTTCTTTGCTGCAATTGTCATAGCGACTAGAGTTGCTTCGTCGTAATGGGTCTTCAAGGCAGAAAACAAAGTTGTTTGCTTGTCGAGGTTTGCCTGATTAAAATCGTCCACGTACTGCACCCACGTAAAAAACTGTGGCTGCGTGAATAGTTGATCTCCCACTTCGTCAAGTTTCAGAAAACCAAGTACATCATCTAGAGAACGCTTTTGAACAACCCAATACCGAAGCTGCTCCGCTTGTAGTCGTTTGGCAATAGTTGTAGAACTTGAAATGTGCTTTGCCGCCTCGATGATCGTGGCAAGTGCTTTGTCTCCGTAATAAGCTGTTAGTGTCGCAATCACACTCGTCTTCTTGGTCGGGTTCTTAAGGTTAAAGAGCTTGATATATCTCATCCAAGCTTTCAAATTCGGGTTGATCAGGACGTTGTCTCCTACTTTGTCAAGTGCGAGTAGCTTGAAAGCGTCGTCCACGGACGTTCCTTTATTGAGCCAGTCGTCAAGATCATCAATTGACTTCAACGAGTTTGTGAGTTTTTCAACAATAGGGATACTGATCATTCTCTCTTCTTCTTCATCATCATTATGGTTGACGTTTGACTTATAATTTCTGGATAAAATCTGGGGAGTGTTCAAAACGTCGATGTTGTCTGCGTTGATATGAGATTGAGCAGCAGCATTTACGTTTACTAGAAGTGCGACAGCTACCAACATGAACGAGTGGCGGCGCATGGGCGTCCCAGGAAACGGGATGAAGGAGAGACGCCGAGAAGAAGTACTTTGTATTTGCTTGACGACTGCGAAGGAGTTATCACTGGATGGTGAGCACCGTATGGCATAATGTACGATCATACTATAATACGCAGTATCACTCAGTAGTATTGAGTCAATACTACCGTAGTACAGTAGTAACTCGAAGGATTCCAAACAACATTTCGGCGATTAAACGTTTTGGTAAAAGAGCTATAATGACCAACAAAGGTAAAGGTAACTATGTTGTTGTAGTATTTGCCATTTCAAAGCTTCTTGTATGCCAACACGTAGTCGCCATAAAGTTTCCGGTTCGGTGAATGTGTTGTTGCTGTCTTCACCTTCCACAGAAAGTAAACTTCCGACGGGTCTCTCTTAGCAGCAAGCCACCGATCGAACTGCTGCTTCTGTAATTTCTTGGCAATTTCCTCTGTACTTTTGGTCTTTCTTGCAGCTACAAGCATCGCGGACAGCTCTTTCTCGCCGAAGGTCGTCGTCAATATTGTAAGCTCATCAATGTTGGATGCACGGTTAAGATTCTTGACATCGTCGATGTACTTCGTCCAAACAGTATAACGTGGACTCTCAAATACCTTAGCATTATTAAGGTTGAGTAACTTGAGAACTGTCGATGCAGGTGTCGCCGTGATATACCATTCACGCAATAGATCTGCTTCCAATCGGTTTGCGATATTCGCTGTCTTCGTATTCTTGCTCGCTTCGATAAACACGTTTGCCAGAGTTTCGTATGTGTGGTATTTCTTCAACGTCCCAGTCATAGTCAGATGTGTCCCAGGATAAGCCATGCGGAAATCGTCCGTGTACGATACCCAAGCTCTGAAAATCGAGTTGTCAACGAACGAAGTGCCTAATTTGTCCAGCTTTAACATTCGAAACACGTCGGCTGGTTGTATGCCTGCTGCGATCCAATACCGTCTCTGTTCTGCTTGGATTCGCAACGCGATATTCTTCGTACTTGGAACATTCCTCGCTACGACAAGCATTTGAGCTAGCTGTTCCTCGCTGTAACGAGGTGCCAATAACGAGTACAAAGTCGTCTTGCTGTCGCGGTTTATCTTTTTAAAATCTTCCACGTACATCACCCACGAGTTCAACTGAGGCTGGTCAAAAAGCGATGCCTTCGCCGTGTTAAGTTTTAACAACACGAACACATCATCCGGTAGTTTTCCTGCCGATCTCCAATGGCGAAGCTGCTCGGCTTGCATTTGTTTGGCGATATCTGAAGACTTCGGAAGTTTCTTAGCTGCTTCAATCATAGTTGCCAGTGCTTCGTCTCCGAATCGAGCAGTGAGTACTGCGAGTAAACTCACTTTCTCGGCGGGATTTTCCTTGTTGAAGAGCTTGACGTAACTTGCCCAAGCGCTAAGCAACGAACCGTTGAGAAGGTCATCAGCCGCATTTCCAAGTGTTAGCAACCGGAAAGTGTCCTCGGTAATCATGCCGTTCTTCAGCCAGACTTGAAGCATGTCCATCTTAAATCTAGGATCCACCTTGTTGAATAAATCAATGTACTTCGTCCAAATAGGATAAAGTGAAGTTTTAGCTGCTTCCACCCCTAGCAGCCGCAAAACGTCCGTTGGTGTCTTCATACTATTAAACCATGTTCGCAAAAATTCCGTTTCCACTTGTTTAGCGGCGTCCGCTGTACGCGGATTTTTGCTTGCAATTACAATCATCTTGGCCAACTTATCGTCGGTATAGAACTTCCGCAGCGTCGTGATCGCAGACAGTTTTGTACCGGAGTTAGTCTTCTTGAAGTCGTCCATGTACTTCAACCACGAACTCACTTGAGGCATGTCAAAAAGCAATGATTTGGCCGTATTGAGCTTTAATAGCGCAAAAACATCGTCCGGAGTATTACCAGCAGATATCCAGTGCTGAATCTGTTCGGCCTGCATTTGTTTACCCAGTACTTCAGTCTTTGGAATCTTTTTAGCTGCTTCAATCATTGTGGCCAACGCTTCATCACCGAAGCGAGTTGTAAGCGTCGGGATCATACCCATTTTCTGGGCCGGGTTCTCTTTATTGAAGACGTTCACGTAGCTGACCCAAGCGTTCAATAGTGATCCAGTGAGGAGATCATCAGCCTTAGTTCCGATCGATAGTAGTCCAGCGACCTCGTCGTTGATCAGGCCTTTCTTGATCCAACCTTGCAAGAGCTCAACACTGGGGGCACTGATCGCCCTCTCCTCTGAATCAACAGTTTTCACGAACTTGTGAACCCTCAAGAACCTCTTGGTGTTTTGAGCGCTATACACCAGCGAATGTGACAAAACCTTGATATCAGGAGTTGTCAAGAGGGATTCTGCTGCTGTAGAGGACACACCACTACTTGCCAGTAAAGCAGCAACAGTCAGCAACAAGGTGCAGGAGAGACGCATGACTACACTTGGCAAACTTCTGCTTGGCTTGTGGCGAGCGCTAGAGAGAGAATAGCGAGGTAGCAAGGCCGAACCAAATATTCGATGTTGTATGGCCGTTTACGCACGTTGGGACACGAAGACAAGGCTTTTGGGATAAAATACTTGATGGTGAGCCTACCGCTGTGCATAGTGGTGGTGCCAGGATTCGCACGCCAGGGCAATACTGTACATATAATCTTTATTAAGACTCTTGGTTAGATCAATGTGACTGTGCTTAAAGCAGAAGTTGAAGATATAAAGTTTTTGGACACCAAGAATTAGATCGGGGAAAATGTTGCAAACACTGTGCACTTTGGTATCGTATTGTAATCTGTACACAGGTAATGGTGTGAGTTTTGCTTAGAAGCTGATCATATATTATGGCTTCACAAGTGTCCACCGCTTGAAGGAAATAGCGTTTTGCCATCTTGACTTGGTAAAACAGGTTAGAGCTTTTGAACCAATGAGAAACGATATGATTGGCCGATAACAATCTGATCGTTTGTTCTGAATTTTCCTACCCCTATGATTAGTGATTTGTACTTTTCTCGTAGAGCTTTGTGTTAACACAGCTGTTTTGTAGGAAGTAGAACGGTACTACATCTGTACTACTGTATGAAGTGAATACGCATACCGTCTCAGAGAGAGGCTGTGTCCGAGTCGACCGTAGCAAACTCGTGCGAAGCGCCCGCAGGGCTATGGAGAAGTGTCTAGCGCCAAGTTCCTCAGCGAACCGAGCATTGCACCCTTCAGATCTTCAAATGAGGGAATCTCGTTTCTCCTCCCTGATGGAGACAGATATCGGCGCGTCAAGGCTCTTCAGAGCACTAACGCAGCTTTCTAGGTTTCTCGCAACCACAGTCACTAGTTAATGGGGCGTCGTAACATTGTGTTTTTTTGTTCTCATGTATATTGTAGACAGGTGTCTTCACCCCAAAACGTAAGCCTTGACATATTTCTTGAACAGCAACCTGTTCGGGTCATTTTCACCTACTCTATCGATGCGCAAAAGATCGTGGATCTCCATCGGGTCCCTTTCAGCGCGCAACCAAACCTTTAACAAATCATCCTGTATCTCTGTAGCTATGTTCTTCGTACTTGGGAACATGTTCCCCGCCCTGAGTACCTTCACCAGATTTCTTTCACCGTAGATATCCATCAAAAGCGTGAGCTTGCTCACCTTGTAAGTAGGCTCTGCAGCAGCGAGATAAACCGTGTACTTAGTCCAAACAGGGTAAAGAGGGCTATCCAACATCATCACCCCTAATGTGTGCAGGTCGAGCGCCTTGAAGACATCCGTTGGGGATTTTCCGTGGATGTACCAGTTTCTTAGCTGCTCAGTTTCCAATCGTTTTGCCATCATCGTTGCGCTCGGGTTATTGAATGCTTCAAGAATCAAGTATGCCAGAACGCTGTCGTCATAGTGCTTCGTCAAGGTGTCGATCACTGTAAGTTTTGTTCCGAAGTTGACCTTGCGGTAGTCACTCGTGTATCGGACCCAAGCATTAAACACAGGGCTGCTGAAAAGACCATACCCTTTCTGTTCAAGCTGTAGAAGTTTGAAGACCTCTTCTGGTTTCTTCTTAGAGCTCAACCATAGTTTGGTCTGCACTGATTGGACTTCTTCTGCAATCTTCTCTGTGTTCGGGACCTTCTTCGCCGCAATAAGCATTGGGGTCAGAACTTCGTCGGAATAGTGAGACGCCAATGTAGAGAACAACGTGACTTTCTTGTCAGGATTCATGTTGTTGAAATCGTCAACGAATTTTACCCACGTCGCAATCTGAGGATGAGCAAACAGTTTGGATCCTGCCTTGTCCAATTTCAATAGTGTGAACACATTGTCTGGGGATTTCCCTTTTCCCAGCCAGTACTGAATCTGCTCGGATTGTAGTCGATTGGCAAGAGCTTCAGTACTCTGAGCCTTCTTCCCCGTTTCTATGATCTTTGCCAGTACGTCGTCTCCGTAATGAGCCGTCAGCGTTGCGATCACACTCGTCTTATCGGTCGGGTTCTTCTCGTTGAAAAGCTTCATGTAGCTGATCCAAGACTTCAATTTCGGGCTGCTGAGAAGATGATCCGCTGCATTGTCAAGTGTGAGCAGTTTGAATACATCGTCTGCAGATACTCCATTCTTGAGCCATTCGCCGAAGTCATCAGTCACCTTCAACGAACTTGTGACTTTTTCAATAGCTGGAGTACTAGCACCTCTCTCTTCATTGCTGTCTTTGTCTTCGGGGACAACAAAATTGTCAAAGTTCTTGAACATGTGTCTGTTGGTAGGAATATCATTCCACTCGGTAGTGGTCGAATGAAGAGTGTGAATATGGGATTCTGCTAACGTTGAAGCAGCAATAGTAGTCAAGAAAGCAGTGACAACCAGCAGTCTGTGTCGCTGACAACGCATTGAAGGACACTGGTTGAGGTTAAGTACCACCGGTAGAGAGCAAATGACGAAGTGACATCGAGACCGAACACTTTTCCGCGATGTAGCAAATGGGCAGCGACCAACGCCGTCGGCGTTGCCAACGGATCCGTGGGAATGATCGAGAGCCGTTGCCAGTTGCGGTACATCGTTTGGTGCTCTTTGGATGGGAGAGGTGAGGTGGGGAGATCTCCGAGATGGTGATACACGATGACAGTCCGGCTCGTCGACCACCAATGGTGATATTGACGACCAATGTGTACTCGTAGTTCGTCCTCATAACTACATAAACAAAGTATTCAAACTCAATGGCCGTTATAACCGCGCAACAGTCCCAATCGACGACGGTCATGGCTTGTAACTAGCCGTCTGCGACTTGTGCAGGGAATGCGATGTAATTAAGCTATACAGCAAAATATTGGTTCGATTGGCACACTGACGCTTTCGTTCCTGCAATGCATCTTCGATAGACCTTCAGATAGAGGGTGATGGGACTGTCACCGCGGATAGAAAGTGTCTTGTTACGTCAGTAGTCAACTTACTTCACATCAACTGGCAAATCGCGCTGTTTGGACCGAAGGGTGTCCGACTGTTGATCCAGGTAACGCTGGTTACGAAGTACTGTAATCCGATGAGGCTGTCCATTCATATATTAAGTTGGATATTCCCAGTATTAATCAGTTGGAACTGTACCAAACACACAACTGTAATTGTCAACGCTGAAGATTGTCCATGCTGTTTCCTCTCCACAATCAACTTGAGTCAAACGGTTTTGCGCCATCAAACAGTAAGTTTAGTCGTTTATCATTGTATCCTTTCACGTAGCATTGATACAACTTCTTAGGTCTCCTCCGTATTGGACCTCTTGGCTTTTTTGTTAGGTTTACTCCTCACCGGAGCAGGCTTTGCTCTTTTGTTAGGTTTACTCGTAACCGGAGCTATCTTCGCTCTTTTGTTAGGCGTATTCTCGACGGGGATTCTCTTTCTTTTTCTTGTTTTAGGTAGCAGAGCGAAGGCTTTAAGGTAGTAATCGTAAATCCGCTTCCTCACATCATCCGCTGCTGCCCCCTTCACGTTTAGTAGAGAGTAGACATCCACTGGGTCTTTTTTGGCAGACAACCAACGATTGAGTCGCTCTTTCAGTAGCCTCAAAGCAAATTCCTTTGTGCGTGGACCATCATACGCTGTAACGAGGACCGCGGTTAGACCTCGCTCTCCGTAGATCTTTGCTAACTCGGTCACCAAATTCACTTCATTTTTTGGTCTAAAAGTGCTGAAATAGCTCACGTAAATACTCCAGACATTGAAAAGTGGTCTGTCAAACAATCCACCATTTGTTTGGTCAAGCCTAAGTAGCTTGAAGACGCCCTTGGGGTCAACATTTCCGATCTTCCACTACCGCAACTGTTCTGTGTGCAATCGAATCGCAATATTCGACGTACTCGGTGATCGGCTCGCTGCAAGAATCATTATCGATAAAGCGTGGTCAGAATAGTATTTTCTCAGCGCCGATATTGTAGTAAATGTTGTTCCAAAGTGAATCTTGCGGAAATCGTCTGTGTACTTCACCCAAGCATTGAACAATGTATTTGTCAAAAGCGAATATCCAGCGTCATCAAGTTTCAGCAGTTCGAAAACTTCGGCAGGTGTTTTTCTCTTCCTCAACCACCGGCTGGTTTGCTCAGCTTGAACACGTACTGCAATGCTTTTCGTATGAGGAATTTTCTCCGCTGCAATAAGCATTTGCACCAGCGTTGCCTCATCTTTATAACGAGCCTTCAGAAACGAAAACAAAGTCGTCTGACTCGTGGGATTTTCCTTTTTGAAATTGTCCAAGTATTTCGCCCACGTGACAACCTGAGGCTGTTCAAAAAGACCTGTCCCCGCCTTGTCGAGCTTTAACAACGTAAATACATCTTCGGGGGCGTTTCCAGCAACCAACCAACGATGAATCTGTTCGGTTTGCATTCGCTTGGCCAGACCCGCGGTTGTTGGAGTTAGTTTTGCCGCTTCAATGATTTTGGCTAGACCCTCGTCACCATAATGAGTAGTCAGCGTCTCGATCACACTCGTCTTCTTGGTCGGATTCAGCTTGTTGAAAAGCTTCATGTACTGAATCCAGAAGTTCAAGTTCGGGTTGGCCAGGATGTTGTCTGCGGTTCTGTCAAGTGCGAGTAGCTTGAAAACGTCGTCTGCAGATTCTCCCTTATTGACCCCATTATCGAGGTTATCAGTCGACTTCAGCGACTTTGTTACCTTCTCAACAGGAATACTAGCACCCCTCTCCTCGACCTTGTCTGTTGCGACGGTAATGCCACCAAAATCACCAGCATTCACAGAGTTGCGAGTCCTTAAAACCCTCTGAGTGGTGCTATCACGTCTACCGGTTATCCGCGATTCCAAGACAGCATCAACTGCTGTCGCGGTTGCGATTACACCGAACGCCACGAACCACTGCCAGCGCATCCACGCAGTTTGAGCAGGAGCGAGTGTAAAGTGGTTACGGTTTACGAACGCCGACAAATCACTAGATGGGGAATGCTAGCATTGATGTCCTTACCACTTGGTATACGACTACTGTAGTAATATAGTTGAATGATCATGACTTTGCGTTGACAAACCACACTCACCAAGGGTACTATCAACCTGGCCGAAATTGACGACCATCTAATGGTAATAGTGACACTCGTTTGTTAGTCCAGGCTATCCACGCGAAGCTAAACGTATTGTTTAGAGGCAGTGTCGTCATTTATTTAGTTATTCTACAGTGTGAAACTAACTAACGACTACAGTAGTTTGACCCGCCTAGATGCCTCTATCATCATCGGGCGTGTGGGGCATCGTTCTTGGAAGTGCATCAGGTTTCGCATGTAGTCGTAGGCACCAGATCATCACCAGGGATTTAACCCCTCACCAAAGTCAACGTTCAGCACTTCCATTTCAATAAACGTTTATAAGGTAGCACGTGTACATAACGCTAACTCACTCTCTAGAGTTGAGGTCCATCGCTTCGTGAAAGTATTGACAATGCGCATATGGTA
>PCFV01000631.1:0-19041 GCA_002812785.1 Phytophthora litchii | reverse complement strand
CGCGTCTTCATCAAGAAAAAATATATACCTTGCCTACCCTTCACTCAGCACCACACATCTCTTCGACTCCAGCAACCGCTTAAACGCTGGTCGTTCCTGTACATTCTCGGATCTACAAAAACCAGTCAGGATATCCACCTTCTCTATCAATTATTATCCCCATGGTCTAGTACCTCGCGTTAAACATCAGGAAGTGATCTGGCTTCGCAGTCGCCTTGGTGAAGGACGGAACCAGTCCCCACTACACATCTCAATCAATCTAACGTATCCATAACAAAACCAAGGGAACCCACGAACCCGCATGGCTTGCAGTTGTGTTTTCATCTTCTTCTCGCCTTCTACCTTTGCTCCATCCCGTTGCAAAAGGATCGGGCCATATCTTCCTGGTCCCATGTTCTCCACCGGATTGTCTGCAAGGACCAAACTCGTCAAAATCACTTCCAACCACCAGCTGCATATTGCTCGTACATTTATCTCCATCCATAAACTCCTCAGGTGCGACACCTGCAGCTTCCGCCAACTCCTCGCGCGCCAACGTGCATCGAGCTCGCCCGCACATTAACGACCTAAATAAAATGAACCTAAATTCAAAATGTAGATCAGAGATGTATTAATAACTAGTTCTAGAATTGGGTACGTCGTTTCGCGTTCATGTTGAAGTCATTGTACCAAGTACTAGTATGCAGCATCTCGGGGCTGCTAGTGCCAGTAAGAAGCCTCCATCACGAGTTCCAACCGGTTCAAGTGCACTGCCAGACAGCTGGTTCTCCATTGAGCCGCAGTCATATAAAAGTCGCAAGGCGTACTCTCGTTCTGGACCGGATGTACTGGGTCTCACCAATATTGTGGACCCGCTCACGTTCCTAGCTCGGAAACCAAGCAGTGACGAGCGCAATGTTAATAATGGGAAACAACAGAATCCAAGACGCCGAAAGCTTCGACCAGCGAGTGAGGAAGTCTTCCCAGTGGCTCAAGTTTTCTCTCCGCAGAAATCTCTGCGTCTCGCGAAATTACCAATGCTGACAACGAAGCAGCGTCGCAATAAACCAGAGATTCGGGAGCAATCGAATCAATTAATGACAGCTACTTCAATGCAGATAAAGACGCCTCGGGAACTGGAGCTTCCACTTCACGAACTGATCCAAACGATGGACGATGCAGTGAAGGCAGATCCACTGGCAGAACTCAACCAAACAGCTATTGCACGTTTGTTCATGGATCAGTGGCTTCAACAGTTTGAAGCCGATCGACGTAACTTTAAATCTGTTGGTGAGTGTAAAGTACTTGTTTGCTTATAGATTTCGATGAGGTGGGTCTTACATTTTGCCCTGTAGCTGTTCGGTACGAGGTTGGCTTTGAGGAACTTCAACGACGGACTGTCAACCTGCCACGACCAAACGAATTGATCACATCGTTTTGTTGCAAAGTCCTCGGTATGTTTATGGGAAATAATGTTTTAGCTGGCTGCTGCTCACTTGTGTGTTAACCGCTGGTGTCGAAGAGTAGAAGACCTCACACCGCACTTTGGTTCGTACGCACCATTGTTTCGTGTACTAAGTGCTGAGCTTATTCAGTCCATCTACGCTCGTGATGGACTGCCGTATTTTGCGCATGTCAAACATCACAACCTACTGCTTCTTACACTTCGAAAGGACAAGTATGTGAAGATTGTACCTGTAGTAGACCTCTTGGATTTTCACCACTTGCCTGTTGTTTGTAGAGAGTGGCGGGAAGAGCGCAATGATGTTTTAGCCGATGATATTGGTAAGGTATATTCAATGTTTCGGCACTTCTTATCAGAGTGTACGTATACTTTATCACGCATGCTATTGCACGAATGGTATTCTGTTGCCGTCGTCCAAAAGAAGGTATGCTTAATATCTATTGTCGTGTAGATTGTTCGGAGCTCACGTGTATTTTGCTTGTTTTCCGTGCGTAGAACAACGCGAAATACATCACGTACTTCTCAAACTGGTTTAGTAGCGCCCCGAAGGCTTGTCTTCGAAAAGTGTACGTAGCCTGGAAGCGCGAGGCTACGCTACACAGGATCGACAAAATTCAAAAGCAAATGCATATTGACTTGCAAGGGTTGACAGTGATCAAACGACAGTTAGACGACTTAACGAAGCAGCGCGATATTGCGCAGGCTGATAATCTCGTAATGCGGAACGATCGAAAACAAGCAGAGGACTGGACAAGACAACTTGAATTGAGAATTAAGGCTGCTAGCTCGTACTTAGATACATCCCGCCGTCGAGAAGCTCAGGTGTGCCAAGAAGGTCAACTACGGGTCGAAGCTGTAGCATGTCTCCCTCCACTTATTCTGGAATCGTTGTTACGTGGGTATCATGGTGTTGGATTCCTTCAACAAGCCCCGGTTCCAGAACCTCCTGTTGACTCCTGTTTGTTAGTCGACGACAGCGACCCAACCACGCAGACCGATCAAGCACCTGTCCTTCTTGAGTGTCTGGCTGAAATTTCACGGCTACGGAGTACAGTGCTTAGGCAAGTATCACCTGTCACGTCTTCGACGAACGGAGGGAAGTCCAATTTTGTTGCTGCCACTGCAGGGAGGTCGAACTCTATTGTGATAAGCGTAGCTCCGGATGAAAATGGCGAGCAACCATTATCGGTACAGGTTCCAGTAGCAGCTGTAGCTACGTCAAGTAGTCCCACCGGCAGGAGAGCTGCAGGAGCTGCTACCCAAGATGAACAATCCGGCCAGACATTTGCGAAATTCTTCTGTCGTCTTCGTGAACATATTTTGGCATCCGATGCCAACGTTCTGTTCACACCGACACAGTTACAAGAGCGCACAGCTAGCAAGCAAATTAGTCACCACGATAATGCTCAAGTGGCACGAGAGTATGAACAGCTTTTGCGTGCAATCCGCGTTCAGGATGAGCATTATACCAGTCATGCCAAGCTTTTTAGTTCTCGAATGCTTGAAAGTCACGAGATCTCACTTGTGCCTAAGCATTCGGTACTCACTCTGGTCGACGGGCTGGCAGGGACCGACAAAGGTGAATTGGGCGTGATCAATGGAGTGAAGCGCTTCTGGATATCAAATGAAGTAGCAACGAAACCGAGGACTTCATCAAGGCTTGAGTCAACTCGAAGAAAGTCGAGTTTGGAACTCAAGGATCGTCCACAACCACGTACACCATTACTTGAGAACTTGGATTTGATCCATGAGGCAGATTTTGATATATCACCTTTTCATTCACGCGGATTCACCATACTGCTTCTTGCTCACATCACAACGGAGTATGGTTCGTTGTTGTTTTCTCCAGCCGATATGAGCGCATTCACCCACAATGCCTACTTGAATCCACCCAGTGAGAAGCGAACCACCTCTGAAGACTCTGAAGTTGTCAATTCTCTAGAGCTGGAAAAAGTTGAAGCACTAGAAGAAAAGGATCAAACCTCCTTGCCTCCACAAAGCTCCCCCATACTGCCTTCAACCGATGTATCTGATACAATAACACTTAATGCTCAGCCCGAGACACAAATTAAAAACTCGCTACGGATCATCCAGCCTATCGTCACCGCGTACAGCACATGGAACCAAATTTCCGAGCAGCTTATTTCCGCAGGCGTGGTGGAATCTCGTGGTCTAAGTCCCCGGGCTGTGGTGGATCCTCCAAACGAAGGTAGTAATGGGGATGGAATGAGGGCACAAGGGTCTCTGTTGGGAACTCCTATCCGTCCAATGCTACAGCACCAATTCGAGCCTCTATCACACAGCTCGTTCCTCGCTCCTGCAAGGGATAAATCTGGTCGAAGGACGAGTTTCACCAATGGCGATGGAAACACTTATCATACCGCTCGAATACGACATCTTGCAATCGATGAAACGGAGAGACTCATCCAAAGCATTGAGGTCATTCACAAATCCGTGAATGAAACCTCTGCGAAAATGAAAGAATTTAACGTCACGCACCAACAACTTCAAGAGCTTCGAATCACTCAGTGGCATCAAGCGAGTGAGCTCGCATCTCAATCCGCGGCAAAGCAAAAAGATGTGCCAGTGTCAACGATTGCTACTGGAGTAGATCAACGAGAACATGTTTTCGAGTGCATTTCGCTCGCGAATAGCACGATGCGCCGAATCTTCAGTGTTGAAGAGAATCCTGAGCTAGAGTTTGCTCTGGTTCGAGCTGTCCTGGAGAAGCACCAACGAGTTATACGTCAACTGTACACTCCACTCCGTGCCAATATCAAGCATGCTATGAGTCTTGACGAGTTGTGGCACGTTGTCAAGATACTTCGTCTACCCCGCGAAATTCATGTACTTCCCATTCTGCGAGACGAAGAACTGGTCGCCAATGGATATGAACAGCTTTTCTCTCCTGTGGACCTCGCGGAGCTCGTTCTTCAGCTCTGCAACGAGCAATTTCAACCCCAAATTGCGCCGTTGAGCGCACGTGTGGAGTACTTCGTCACTCATCACTTACCGATCTCTCTCCAAAACAAGAGTCTCATTCGATCGTTGATGCACCACTCGGACGTAAAGCTCGCAATTAGCAGTCATTCACAGACAATCCGCATGATCTTCCGACGCTACTCTGCAAAAGAACGCGAGTTCATGATGCCTGCAAGTGGACCCACGAAGCCAAAACCACGCCACACTGGACACGGGATCAACAAGTACATGCGGATGGTCGACTGGCAAGCCTTCGTGCAGGATTATCGCTTGGTGCGTACTCGCTTTTCGATGGATCAGGCCATGAACGTGTTTCGCAATGCGCAAGAGGCCCCACCAGGAAATGATGACCAGCTTGAGTTGATCTACAGCGAGTTCTGCGAAGCACTTGTAGGGATGTCGTCATTCTACTTCCCCGATCCATTCCTCAGGACAGCATCGAAGGTGACGCAGTTTCTCCGGAGATATTTACCCCTCTCACCTGAAGACGCTCATGATCATGCCTAAAGTAGTTATCAGTCCGACCACATTTCAAACGAGAACATCTTGAAGACTAGCGCACAGTGTCGAATACGTGCATGTTATTTTCCTTGCGAGGGTGAACTGCGCGTCGTTCAGTCGCTAGGCAACGCAGAGATTACAGCTAAAAGCACGGGAAGTGTCGTTGCAGAGTCTGCAGTCCAAACAACAGTATCGTGCGTTGGTTTCAGAAGAACTAGCACACACCGTGCGTCGTAAGGCCCGACTTCTGGTGCTTGAGGTTGGCCTGGAGCGCATGCACAATGTCCTTGAAGCTCTTCTTCTGCGCCTTCGGAGACGATAAGGCAGTATCCACCAGAATGTGGTGCTGCTCGAGCGCTTCAATGGCCTTCATAATGTCCTGCACCAGCATGTTAGCCATGTGCGACGAGAAGTTCTGCTTCACGACGACACGCATGATCGCGAGTGATTCAGCACCACTAGAGCACGTGTAGGCTGGGACAATCCAGCCACGGCTCTTGAGCTTGTCCTGAATGTCAAAACACGTATAACGGGACGAGTCAATCAGCGCAAACGCCACGAGCGGCATGTGCTGCTTGTCAACAATGCGGAAGTGGCCTGTAGCCACCAGTGCACCACGCAGCAGCTGTGCGTTCTCCATACTGGCCGCCATAATGCGACGGTATCCCTCGAAGCCGAACCGCAGCATGTTGTAGTACTGTGCCACCACGTTGCCTGCACCTTTAGAGAAATTGAGCGTGAACGACGATTGGTCTCCACCCAGGTAGTTCACGTGGAACACCAAGTCATCAGGGAGGTCTTCTGGTTCGCGCCACAGAGCCCAACCCATGCCAGCATACACTAAACCGAACTTGTGGCCACTGACATTGATGCTCTTGACATTAGGCAGACGGAAGTCCCACTCGAGTTCAGGGCTGATGAACGGAGCAATGAAGCCGCCGCTGGCCGCGTCCACGTGCAGCGGGACGCTCCATCCATTAGCCTCATTCTCCGCCACGAGCATGTCATGGATGGACTTAACATCCTCGTATTCTCCGTTGAACGTGCTGCCAAGGATTGCGCTAACACCGATGGTGTTTTCATCAAGAAGAGCGCGCGCACGGTCAGCCGTAAGCACAAGACAGTCTGGAGACACGTCAGCCTCACGGATCTCGATCTCAAAGTACTTGCACATCTTGTGCCAGCAGACCTGCACGTTGGAACCAAAGACCATGTTGGGCTTGTCGTACGGCAGGCCAGCGGCAATGCGGCGGTCCTTCCACTTGCGCTTCATGGCCAAGCCGGCCAGCATAATAGCCTCGGACGAGCCAATGCAGCCTGTGCCTGTGGCCTTCTGTCCCACTTGCAGTGGCGCGTGGTACAGATTGGCCAGCATAGTCACACAGCGGTTATGGATCTCCGCCGTCTGCGGATACTGGTCCAGATCGATGTAGTTCTTGCGCAGGCCTTCGACCATGAGGTCCTCGGCTTCAGGCTCCATGTATGTAGTCACGAAGGACGCGAGGTTCATCTTGGGATTGCCGTCCAGCGCCAGTTCGTCCTTGATGAGCTGGTGCGCCACGCGCGCGGGCACGGAGCGCTGTGGGAACACGTCGGACGGCAGGTTGGCGCACATGAGCGGGTGGCCATACACGGCCTCCGTCTCCAGCGGCATGTCGCCGGCGTCGCCAGAATACTTGCGCGTGTTTACTTGCATTGTGGAGTGGGGAGGGTCACTTGAGCGCGAGGCGGCAAATTCGAGAGTGAGCCGGTCGTGGCTGCCTCAATCCCCCAGATCTTTAGAGCTTCAACTAGTTTCGTACTTAGTGGGACACATACAAATTGGAAGTGTGACGTAGCAGCTGGTTGTGCACTTTGATCCGGGTCGTCATAGTGCATTTCCTGCAAAGCCTTCCGGCGCTCTAGAAGAGTTTTATGCGCGTTTACCCACGGTAAATCAGCTCGGCGATAGGATTAGATAACGGGACGGATGACGCCTAGGCACAGCTGAGAGAATCTCAGTGAGATTAGTGTCCCGCTATCAACGATCAAGGCAGACGTACAATGCACAAAATCCATTCTATTGCTCGGCCGCTTAACGTGAGGCGCGTTGCTTTCCATCGCTCTACTTGCTGCTGCTTGCATTCCTGATTTTTTCCTGAACCTCGTCCTGCAGGGCACAAAAAATATAAATGAGATGGGTCAGTGAACACGCTCAGAGAGAGTAGACATGCCAGTGAGGCGCAATCAGCCTGTACCTGAAGGCGGGAGAAGAACTCCTTCGAGTTGGAGAACTGCTTGGAGGAGCCCTCGATCTGCTTGCCAGTAGTGATGTTCTTGGCTCCGGCGATACTCTCGAGCATCTTCTTCTTCTCGTACTTGTTGCCCAGACCTGGGTTGAGCTTGGCCACCAACCGCTCGTCGAACTCGCGCTGGCGTTTCTCCTTCCGCCGTGCGTGCTTCTTGGCGTTGCGCAGCGCCTTGCGCTCGGTCTGGGTCATCTCCTCCTTGGACTGCAGCACGGCCTCGCCACGCTTGCGCTTTTTCTCGTACACCTCCTCGGGTGCCTTTAGGTTCGCGTCGCTTACACTGATGGGCACCACCTCCTCCATTGCGATGGCAGGTACTGCTGGCTTGACCTGCAGCTCCTTGACGGCCGGCTTGGGTGTGAAGTGGTAGTTCGACAGTGCGTCGAGCTTCCAGCACAGGCTCTTGAACATCACCTCGATCTCTTCCTGGTCCTGCTTGGACTCATCGTCTGCTTCGAAGCCCATGGCGGTCTTCATGTACTCCTTCTCATAGATCTCGCCCAGACCCTCCTTCGACTTCTCCATAGACACCTCCTCTAACTTATTTTTCTTATCCTCCTCGTTACCAGCGAACTTACGGATCACATCGTCGAAGTCATCCTCCAGAATACGCTTCTTGATCATCTCCTCAAGCGCGATGGACACTTCCTCAGTGATCACAGGGGCTGCCTTCACTGGTCTGTCATAGTCCAGCACCG
Organism: Phytophthora litchii; assembly: GCA_002812785.1. Lineage (NCBI taxonomy): Eukaryota > Oomycota > Peronosporomycetes > Peronosporales > Peronosporaceae > Phytophthora > Phytophthora litchii. The sequence continues at coordinate 11,128 of PCFV01000631.1, read as the reverse complement.
CTTCTAACAAACTGTTTTCTGGACGCGCAGCAGAGCGCACTTCGCCCTTCAGCAGCCACGGCTTTTCACTGATGGCCTCCTCTTCCAACTCTTTAATTTCCTTTTGAAGACGCTGCCGTTGACGCTGGTGCGACGACATGATACCGCGCTCAGCTAACTCTTCATCGTCAACATTCTCCTCCTCGTCAGGCTTCGCGCGCTTAATGGTCGGGTACTCCTCCTCATCGACATCACCTTCCTGCATATCGACATCGTTCAGCTCTTCCTCCTCTTCTTCGTCACCCTCTTCACCCTCCTCCTCATCGCCAAAGAAGTCATCGTATTTCATATCCTCCGCAGTCTCAGCATCTGATCCTTCCTCCATCTCCGATTCATCGTCATCCTCTTCGTCATCATTCTCGTCATCATCATCACCTTCCATGTCTTCGTCATCTTCTTCCTCTTCAGCTGCTTTGTCCATTTCGTCCCAATCAAAGAAACCGTCCTCCGCAACATCACGAGCCTTCTTAGCTTTCTTCTTAGTAGTCTTCTTCACCTTCTCATCATCTGATTCAGCAACGTCATCGTCCGATTCCTCGTCCTCGCTGTCTTTCTCCTTACTGTCAGCATCACTGTCTGCCTCCTCCAACTTATCCTCCTCTACCTCTTCTTCTTCTTCTTCTTCACTCTCCTCCTGCTTCTCCGATGGGAAGAGCAAAATATTGTCCGGGTTCTTCTGGAACGTGCGGATGCGCTGAGTCATCTCCGTCACCAGCGGGCCGTTCAACAGTCGGAGCTGCTCCCAGACCTGATCAGCATCGAATCCGTCCACATACAGCTCCTCCAATGGCGCAGCACCACCACTCTTGCTCTGGTACTTGGACGTTCGGTCGTATGCATGCTTGGCGAACGCTTTAATCTCCTTGGCGACTTCCTCCGATGGCGTGAAAAACACCTGCAGACAATAGCACAGTTAGCTCAGCACCGTCGATAGATCGAACAACGAATGCAGAAGATAAATACGCACTTCGGGTTTCTGCACCACCTTCTCGTGGAAGCTAGCAATCACGGACGCGTCCATAAGTGTCTGCTGTCTTGCGCTCCAATAGAGTTGCTACCCTTTCGTGATCCAGTCAAACTGGGGCCATTATTAGGGTGTCGTATGGTACACCAACTTGTGTACAGCACACAGTATTGGAAGTGAAACAATTATTGTCGCAATAATTTGATTTGGTCATGAAGTCCATGGTGGTGGAATATGGTGAAAGGAACACTAGCAACGCTTATTACACCCCACATTCATGCTTATATACAAAAGAGTCACGTCGAATTCATATACCAGATGCAGTCGCTCGTCTCACTGCCAGCATTCCGTTGCTGCGTCTACACGGCTGCAATTTTTCGTGTTTGTAGAATCACCGTTGCTATTTGGCTCATTTGTCTTTCCGTGCCTTCTTCTTGGTTTTAGCCTCATCTTCATCACTTGACAGTCCGTCGCGTGGGATCTCGGCCCAGCCGCCCGGCGGTACGTCGGTGACCTTACGAGCGTGACGCTTGATGTACTTGTTCATGGAAAACATCGTGAACGAGTCCCGTTGAAATACCTGCTTCATCCTATCGTCCAGCAGAATCGTACGCTTGTCATTCGGATCCTGCAAGTTGTGCTCGTGGATATACGCCCATAATGCCTTCACGATCTGGGGTCGTGCCATGCGGTCACTACCAACGAGCGACGCCAGTTCAGGTGACACGGACAGCTCCGTGTTGAACGGATTAGACTTCTTCTTTCCTTCGTCTCCATCATCTGTAGATGTCGCTTTTTTCTTTCGTTTTGCTGGTTTCTTCTTCGCAGCCTTTGCTTCGGTATCTTCATCACTCGACACTCCATCACGCGGGATCTGACTCCATCCTCCAGGCGGCATATCGTCGGGTTTGCGCACATGGCGCTTCACGAACTTGTTCATACTGAACATCGTGAATGAATCACGTTGAAATACACCACGCAACGTGTCATCCAGAATGATGGTCTTCTTGTTGTTCGGATCCTGCAAGTTGTGCTCGCGGATGTAAGCCCACAGAGCTTTGACCACTTGTGGCCGTGCCATTGTCTCAGCTCCAACAACTTGTGCAAGCTCCGGTGATAAACTCAGCTGTGCATTGAAGCCTCCACCTCCAGTCTTCTTGCCGTCGTCTCCCTCCGTCTTCCGCTTGCGCTTCTTGGGCGTCGTCTTCTTAACCGCCGCTTTCTTCCTCGGCGTCCGTTCCTCCTGTTCATCATCACCATCGGCGTCTTCATCACTTGCATCGGGTTCCTGCTCCTCTTCTTCCTCCTCATCGGCCTGTTGCTCCTCAATAATCTGCAGGATCGTCGCGTTAATCACATCTTTGTAGCTCGACAAGTCTGTGTGGAATTGCGCTTCCAGTTGCTTGCGGATCATGCGACGTGAGAGCTGTTCCAGGTCCGCGTCCTTGAGGATGAGCCGGATGGCGTCTGTGAGCTGCACCACGTCCACAGCGGGCGCCATGGGCTCCTGGTCCAGCCCCGACAGATCCAGTTCGAGCCCCATGTCGCTCATACTGCTCCGTTCAACGTATGAGGCTCAAAGGCGTGTGTCGTCGTGTATAAAACCTCTGAGGTTTTTCGTGGATTGCTATTTTAGGGTTGATTGCGTTGCAATTTGAGAGAGAGTGTCCTTCTTTCTGAACATCTTGTTGCAGTTGTAGCCATTTGTCGTCCAGTTGTGGTCGAGCAATGGAGACCGACACCTTCGGCGAAGGAGGTCAATTGGACACCACCAAGCGAGTGTGTGATTGTATTTTAACTGAAAAAGATTACGACTGATTTGTGCATTGCTATCTGTTGACAGTTTGAACCACGTAGAAATGCGCCAAGTGTTCATGTTGCAATGTGAAATTGACATTGTCAATGGGGAAATGTGCGAGCAAACCTTCACCTCGCGCGTCATAGAGCCTTAATTGATCGATCAAACTATTCTGGACAGCGAAGTTGCCGTTGCATATAGTCTGTGACTACTGCTAATAATTGACGCGTTATCTTACGAGAGAAGGAGCACGAAACAGCCTCGGGGTAGCAGCAACGAGTAACCCTGTAGTTGTGCTCGATCGACCGATGCACAGTCACTGATCTGTCGGTACTTCTTTCTTTGTCTTTTGAGCTCGAAAGCTTGCTGAAAAATGGCACTGGCTAGCCAAACTTCGAGAGATGAACTCGTAGTGTTGCAACTTCTGGAAGAAATTCAACGCTTAGTGGAACTATCAGGTAGCGAGACCAAAGCAGGCGAAGATGTGAACCCGAGGATGCATCCAGCAGCAAAACTGTATCTTGACACACGAGACACTTTCGAGGTTATCGAGAATTTGGTGGAGAAGCATATGAATGGAAGACCAAAATTGCTCCGGACACTAAGCAAACAGCACAGCAATAGCGAGTCAGTTGGAACAGCAACTCCTCAAGCACCTGAGGAAGTTCCTGACACTCCTGTGCCAAATGATGCTGCCATCGACCGCATCCAAGAAATGTTCCGACATCTAGGAAGCTTGCTTGGTCCCTCTATTTTGAAAGAGCTGCGACTACGGAAACTCTCAATCCAGTCGATTCTACATTATGTGAGATTTTTGCCGATGGAATACCAGTGGACTGCATACAAAGAGGCTCGAAAGGAAGAGGTCGAACTGGTATATCGCGAGACAGTTTTTAATTCTCTATCGATAATGTCCAATGCCATCCCACAGACTGATGCCCAAAACTTACGCCAACGTGCCGACTTCATCAAGCAGCAAATTCGAGAAGATGTGGACACTGTTTGCTTGTTCGCTGCAGACGGCTCCCTCATGACAATTTTCGGTGACGATGGAACTGCTGTGGAGGAAAATGTTGCAATCAAGTTTGAGTCGCTTATTGCAGATGTGTACAGCAGTTATCTGAGGGAGACACTTGACGTGCAGATGAAGCATTTGACGCAAGTTTCTGATCAATGGGCACACGACTTAGCGGTATCGTCGTCTTCATCAAAACACACAACTGAAACCGAACAACTCGTGGTGCAGTGTTTCTATCGCCCACGCAAATTCCGCAGCAAAGGTGGCATTTTTCCGGATATGTTGTTGAATTTAATGAATCGGCACGTGCATCTACCGACAGCCCATTCAGGCCAACAGGCTAAGCTTCTTGTGGCAGATCCTCACCACATAGGTGTGTGGTGGCAAAAATCCGTATATTATGTCTCAGAACGAGACGTAACTACGCTTCACGATGATGCGAGTCGCGACATCGTTGGCCGAGTCGAGACACTAGACGGTCAATTGTACGTGCCACTTCTTGGAAAAATGGGTGAACATGATGGATCTCGTTTGTTTGGCCGAAGTGGGGGGCTAGCAAAATGGATAGGTCAACGAGTTCTAGTAAACAATGGCAAGGACAGTGTGTGGGTGGAAGTTGTGGTTGTTGATGTGGATGACAAGCGGTGTAAACTCCAGATAAAAAAGTCACTTCAAAAATGCGGTGACGTTGCAAGTTGGACTCAATTCTTGTCATTGAACGAGTGGGTAAATATCCGTGAACTTCGCTTTATCGGAGCGCCAGTGAATCCGAACTTCCGGGTGCAAATGGGCCTCAAATTTCGTGAAATTCTCGAGTCTGTGCAGGCTGTGGTGGTTGAAATTAGCTCGGTGTTTCCAAATGGCGAGCTAAATGACAAGGTTGGTACTGCGCTGTGGAAATCTATAGAACTGTCGGTCAGCAAAGGCGAACACATTTTCGCACGCTACTTTCGATCTATTCTTCAACATGACACGCAAAATCAAGTCCACCAAGCATTTTTCTCTTCACCGGGATGTTCCATTTCCGTGCGAAGATCGAGTTCCCTTGGAAATGTGTCCTCAGCAGAAAATTCTCCGCAATCGGTTGTAAGGGATATAGGAGCTATATTACCAGCCGTTAATTCTGCAAGAGGTAGCTCTGTTCGGCATACCTCAGAAGAACGTATTGGGTACTTTGATGAATATGGTACGTACTGTTCTCAACGTTATTCACGGTTAGGACGCGGCAGTACAGCAGCGCGACCATCAATTCTGGAAACCACTACCGCAGCTCGAGTTTTATCACCGTTTGAAAAGCTGGCACACCATTTACTTGAGGAAACTGAGATTGTTGGTACCTGCATTCAAGCACAGAATGTTGCGCTTAGCTGTGCATTTGTACAAGTGCTGTTGGAAAAGATTGACAAGATGAAACAACACATGCAAACGATACTACAAGTATCGCCATGTACCGTTGAATACATCGTATCAGAGCACGCTAATTCGTGCAGATTACTCTTTGTGTGGAGGATATGCCGGCATCAAGTCGACACAATGGCGCGACAAGGCCGAAAGAATAGGCGGCGAAACCACGACAACGATAGCCGCTACATTCACCTGAACTGGGTCGATCATGCATTCGAACGAGTGGAGACTCAGATCTTAGGAATCATGAATTGCCTCGTTCACTATGCGCACCGTGCCTTTTTCCACAAGTGCATGAACCATTTACTGCCAGGAATTTACGAACAGCTATGGACAGCAAGCAAACCTTGGTTTGGGAATACGCGATGTACTTATGCTGTACAAGGTTTCGTCTTTCGAATGCAGCAACTACTGGAATATGTGAATAACACAGTGCTAGTAGGTTATGAACGCAACCTCGGTGTGCACGAAAAAGTGTACAAGCTTACGGTCCGCATGCTGCTAGATGTGTTTGCGTGTATTGTGGATGCATACGAAAACCTGACAGTTTCAAGAGCACGACAAGGACAGTGGAAGATTGATATTCTCTATCTTGTATGCGGGGCATACAAGCTACTGCGACAGCTAGATCAAATGTTCTCCTCTCGGGGCGCCAGTCAAAGCGCCAAAGGTAAACGCAAAGGTACGACTTTGTGCTAAATGCAGTGCTTGGGTGCAGAGGTCTTACTTTGGCTTCTACGGTATGATCAGCTATGAACGATATTCGCTTGTTTTGCTTGCGACTTCTTGTTCAACTAGCAGTCCGATCAGGTCCAGTTAATGTTGTCGTAGACACGCTGAAGAAGAAGGTTCAGGCTGACAGCTTTGAGCAATTTTCCGGTGTGGATACCATTTCGGAACTAGAATACCACGTGATATCCATTCTCGAGTCGGTGGACTCCAGAGGAGACATTTTAGCGGATTTTAACAGTGATGAGGTAAATACTTCAGCAACTATTGTCCATATTGATAGCAAAACACTAACACTGTCTTCAATTATGCAGGGTGAGAAGGAACTATGGCGGATACACACAGTATTTGGCAGCATGGAAATAAAAAAGCTGATGGATGTCCAGCTCAATGTAAGTGCACAGTTCGTAGTTATTTTGCTGTGAAGATGCTGATCGAGTTTGTGGTGATAGTGGGTAGCGCTGATATCACGAAGCAGTTTACCCAAGCAAGTATTGATGGATTTTCTGCAGCAACGACATGAACTCGGGGACTGGGCATTCCCTGCACTAACAGAAGCTGAATTGCAAGCGCGTGGTCAAATTCAGCAGGTACGTGTAAGTTTTAAGCTTGCGGATTGATCGGCGGACTAAAGTGTGCGATATTTACAGTTTATTGATCAAGTGAAGAGCAATCCTGAACAACACGAGACAGAAGACCAAGACGATATCCCACCAGAGCAACCTTCAGAAGCCAATAGTCAGGACATTGACAAAAACTCACATCTACTGGAGACAAGCACGGATGACTCGAAATCTATAAAGTTGCCCACATAGAGCATCAGTACCAACTTGTTTTTAAGATTTCCTACCCTCTGCTCAGCTAAAGTTGCCCACATCAGTCAGTACCAACTTGTTTTTAAGATTTCGGTACGGTTCGTGATGCTGGTGGTAGCAAGTGATACAAAAGTTTAACGCTAATGAGTAGTGGCCATTGCACCACTATTTCATCAAGATAACTTTTTTCCTGGTGATATTTTGAATGGTTTGTAAAACGTAAAATGCATGATGATAAGCAGCTCCTATATATAGTGGTGTGCAGTGTTTGCAATTGCTTCGGTGTCTGACCGACAAACGTTATGCTGCACTTTTGGCACACCTGCATTGAGCACTTCGGCACTCATTGCCAACCCGGGTTGACAATAGACTAGCTTTTTCGCTTCGAAATGGACGTAATGACACAAACGGTGGGAGCTGCTGCTCCAGCGCAGTGGACACAACTATGGGGCACAACGTTCGGGTCTGCTGCTGTACAACCCATGAGACGATCTGCTCACGCGATTACTGCTTTTGAAGATAATTTGTATGTCTTTGGTGGTATCAGCACCAACTCAGCAGACGAAGATATCGAGTATAATGACACGTGGGTATTCGACCTTGTAGACAGACAATGGGCCGAGTTGCCAGTTGGGGACAATAGACCCTCGAATCGATTTCACCATACTGGGGTACTACATTCGAACACTACTGTCCATGAGTTTATTGTTTTCGGAGGATTGTCAATTTTGGCTGCAGAGGCCGAGGTTTCGTCAGTGTCAACAGACAGCGTGCCGGTACTACAGTACAACGATGTTTGGCGACTTTCGTTAACAGCAAGTATACCAGAATGGATCATGGATCCCATCCCACTAGACTCCGCTGATGCACCTGAGGCACGCTCGGAAGCTGGTATTGTAATCCACAATGACTATCTGTTCATGTTTGGCGGTATCGCGTACGACGAGAAAGGTGAAAATTCTCCGGTTGACTTCAATGACTTGTGGCGATATGACCTCGCCACTTACACGTGGAAGCAAATCGAACCGACAGGACAACTGCAGCCTCCAAGTCGTTTTTCTCACTCGGTGGCTCTGTTACATGATGGTAGTAAAAAAAATAAGGCGTATATGCTCGCATATAGCGGTCGACACCTACTGTTCTCGAGCTGGACTCTGTTGAATGATGTCTGGTTGTATGACTTTAGTCAAAACGAATGGGTGAGTATCGAACCAACGGCGGATGTCCCGCGAGCGTATACGTCAATTGTCACCACGGAGGGTAGTAATATGTGGTTCTTTGGAGGATACTATAAACCACAGCAAAGTTCCAGTGGATATGTGTACGACGACATTGTTTTGGGCAAATTTGACTTTAACAACAATGTGATGGAAGCTCGTCGCGCTGTCATTGAGACTGATGATGCATCTCCACCATTACGCTACAACCACCGTGCCGCACTTTGGCGTGGAGATAGTATGGTCATTCACGGTGGCAGCTACCAAAACCAACTAGGTGATGTATGGGTTTATAACACCACAAATGCAGTGACGACAGAGGCGAGTACCAACTCGCTGCCAATAAATCCCGAATCACTAGTTTACGTGCTAGGTGCTTTCATCGTTACGGTTGTCTTCGTCCTCTTGGTGCTCCTCCTTCGTTGGCGCCGAGCAGATCTGAGAAATGTACGTTTTTGTCCAGAAGTACAACAAAGTATGACAACTACTAACCATCGTTTTTGTAGCTACGTGCTGCTCAAATACGCGGTGCTGTGGTTGTTCGTGGTGTCACGAAGGAGCGGCTGGAACAACTACGGATCACGAAATACAGTCGTGCTGAGCGGAATCCGGAATCACCAACGGAGCAACTCACTCCAATAACCGACGATGGCACTACAGAAAATGAAGATGTTTGCCCAATTTGCTTGGTACGTTTGTTAACCACGGCTTGTAGACTTGTTAGTCTGGGGTCTTACATTTTGTTGGATATCAATGACGGTAGATCGAGTTTGAGGACGGTGAAGATGTTCGGAACCTGCCATGCAAACACATTTTCCACGTAGCTTGCATCGATGAGTGGCTAAAGCGCAACACGGTATGGGCTCTAACAAGAAATGACTTACACTGGCTTAGTTTGCTAACACTTGTATGTGAACGTTAGTCATGCCCAATGTGCAAGAGCAATGTTGACTTGGACGCTGTGGCCATCGCTATTGAAACTCCAGCTGCGAGAGGAGGGGCCGTCGTCACACCCGTCACCACAGGAGATTAGTCACCAGGCACGTATATGCTGCCTACACTCCATCAATGTAGTTCAGACGCATTCCTACGTTCAGCACAGTATTATTGTATTCCCCACTCGGTCATTGTGGTGTTTCAAGTCTCGCACTTTGCATCTGTAGAATCTAGACGTGTTGCTCCAGCAAGTGCCTTCTCTTTATCGACGGCGGGACTGATCACTTTGCGCTAACAACTGCTTTGTCACCTTCGTTAACCTCTCCAACTCCTTCGGCGTCGCAGGTCCTCCAGCACTACAACACAAAACACCATTAACATGAGTCACACATCAATCCCGAAATTCCATATCTCATAACACCGTACATCCAACGGATACGTCCTTTGCCGTCCACGAGGTGTGCGTATCCCACAAAGCTATTATCCAGCGCCATAGGCGTCCGGAACTCATCACACCGTCCGAAATGCGCGAACGTCGTAGCATGCAGCTCCTTGGGGATCTTCTCCTGCAAGCCGCGAGTGATACTCCCGCTCACAACCTTCATGTACCAGTCCTCAATCACATTGAGCGTGAGTGTCTGCACCCTGTTGTCTACCTTGCCCTGTTTGTCACTCAAACCGGCCATAAAGCCTTCTCGCCAGGCTGGCAGCATGTCTAGCCCGTAATTCTTGAAGGCTGTGAGCACGAGCGTGGCCTTGCCCTTTGTCACGAAGCTTTGAACGTCCACCTGCTTGCCTTCCAGAGTATCCACCTTCAACGAAGGGACTTTCTTGGCCTTGCCCACCTCAATGAGCGTCTCGCTTCCTTCCAGCACCTTTCCCTCGGTGTCGTTAAGTTGCTTGAACTCTGCGAACATATTGGGTCGATATTTCTTCTCTACCTTGCGATCTGCTTCCTCAATCATCTCGTCCAGAGCTTCCAGAGCATTGCGCAAGTTCTGCGCTGGGGACGCTCGAACCGAGAGGATTTTCTTGGGTTTGGTAGGGCTTTCAGTAGCTGCGGGAGGTGCGCTCTGACCCTTAGATACGTCCGAAGAACTGGAGAACGCGGCGTGGAGCGGCACACGGCAGCGGCGCAGTGCCAACGTTGCACGGCGCGACGTCAGCATGCGGCTGTGCGGTGATTGACTCTGTGGTCAGCGGTATCGGTATGTACCGGTTCAAGTAGTACCGGTTCACCAGTTCCACGAGGTATTAGTCGATCAATCGGGTCTATCGGTATTTTGTTTGTACCGGTTCACCAGTCTTTTTATTTTGAATTTACCAATCAAGAGCGCGGAAAAAGCCTCTTACAGATAGAACAAAATCGAGAAGTTTTGCGCTTTTGATTGGCCAAAACCGTCAGATGCAGTCAGAAAAGAGTAATAACGATACGTAGCAGTTAAGTGAAGTGTATTGTAATGGCAATAAGCACACAAGCATCACCACGCTGTTAGTAAACTTACTGGCTGTTCGCCACTTTGGTGATAGTGATAGCGCTCCAAAAGCGTTTGCTGGGTTTTAGAAAAAGCACAGTTTGAAGGTGGATGGGAAGCATTCCCTGTCGGTGCTGAGAACGTGTGCTTCGTGACACTAAAACGCTAAAACGCCGTTCGACAGTATTAGAAGTTGGAGAGATGAGACGTACCCCTTTAATCTTCTCTTTCGCTTTATGTCTCTTCTTGCGCACCCAAAACACCTGGTCCGCAAAGCCTTGTGGGTGATTACAGAAGCTGCAGTCACAATAGCTGCAGGAACGGTATCAAATGGCGCGGTATATGCCGCTGCTCCACTGTCATCTCGTCAGTCGTAACAGCTGATGCCATCACGTACGTCTCTTCGATGGAAGGGTGCTCGACTTGACGTTTGCAGCATCAGCTGCAAGATATTCATCTACAACGGGGTGATTCTCGACTAGAGCTGCAAAACACCTGCAGTGAACCTCCTGCGAACGCAGGCCTACACCTACACCCTGGGGTTCATGTTGAAGACCTTCAAACTCCCTCCAATCCCCCTCAACACCCTCTATACACTTTTTACTTACAAGTACCATGAAGCAAACATTCAATAAAGTCTACCACCATGATCAGGTCACAGGTGTACTGGCGGGCGCAGACAAGCTCGAGAGACAGTGAAAAATGTTCATTGTGGTGTAGGGAATGCCAGTTT
>PCFV01000630.1:0-19063 GCA_002812785.1 Phytophthora litchii | reverse complement strand
TACTACATCTAGAAACATGGTGATTTTATTGGAGCTGGATTCAAAATATCGGTCATCCCTTCCATTAAGGCCTAAGGGGACAAATAACAGTTGCTGACTAAACTCATGACACACTAAAAGCTTTAAGTATCCAATTCATGAACACTTCACCGCACTTAGTCTTCAATCTCAGCACACAATAAAAAGTAGGAGCTCAATATCTCGGTGAGTTCGTCTCTGCAGGTTCCTGGTGTGCGTGCGTCACGACTCGCACCACCGCCTCCTCGATAACTGATAGACCGGATTCTCCACTCAATCGATGCCCTTCCCCACCAATTAGCATTAGACAACTGTCGGGTGTGTCCGCATGCAAAAGCTGTACCGCCTCCCGCCAAGGCACATCGGCATCCGCAAGACCATGAACAAGACTCAATGGACAGGACAATGTTAGAGGAAGAGAACACTCGACTTGGAAAAGAGACGCGAGGAAGGGGAAGGGAATCTCATACGGCTCGCTCGAGTATCGTGATGGTCGGAGAAAATCGCGTCTCAACCCGTCCGGCATCTGAATTGGCCGCCACAAAGCTTCACCGTCGGGACTTCGTTGCCGACCTTGTTCCTTCGTCCACTTTACATCGGCTTCGTAGCCTTTTTCGGCAGCTTCTTTGAGCCATCGATGGTGAAAATTGACCGAACCACCAATACCTACGATACCCTTTACGACATTAGGCATCCTCTCTGCGAGGAGGACAGCAATCCAGAGACCCATGCTAGTACCAACGAGAACAACAGACTGAGCAGCGTCGTGTTGTCTGAAGTTGAGGAGTTCTGTGGCGTCATTGACCCAACGTGTCATGGTCACGTCCGACCACTGACCGCCTGTGGCACCGTGTGCGAGGTGGTCGAATGTCATGTAATCCCAGTTGTGTCGCTGGGCCAATTGGCTTAGAAATGTCGCCTTCTTCGAGTCGGTGAAGGTTGAGTTGAGACCTGGGATGAATACGAGTAATCCACGTCGGGACCCGGATGTTAAAGTGTAAGCCATGTGAGTTCCCGACGTTGCGAGGAAGCGAGAAATGCATCCAAATGTCATGACGTAGCACTGTTGAACGAATATGGGGGAATGTGTACAGAAAAAGCCAATACTAACGATGGGCGTGCTTATGGCCATCCATGACACCTTCATCAAAGCTGCCAGTGTCATAGATATTTACCAATCCGCCCATCGAGTGCATCACAACGATGGTTTCCATGATCACCCCGAGTTGGATAGCAATTTACTGAAGTGCATACAAAAATGTTCGAGTTTCATTATCGAACTCAAGCGCGTTCCGAGCTGTCGAAACCCACCACAAATCCGTAGTCAAATGTAGAGAATTCGAGTTCGTACAAACCAGACATTGCATGCATACCAATGGGAACTGCCTTACTCCACCAGTGTGTTTACCAGATTCGCTAAAGCAGTGTTAGCATCGCAAATAATAATGAAGCCAATATATGACGTACTCAACAGTTTCCTTTTCGTTCCTGATTGCCTTCATCAACGCAATCTTTTGCAATGAGTGTTTACATCCTTTAACCAACCATGATAAAGCACTAGAACACGGGCAATGATATGCACTCTGAACTGGGAGTCAAGCACATGGAGAATAAGGTCTTCGACACTTGCATGCAATAGTCATTTTTATCAAGAAACTTTGATATGAATGCTATGACAGCATAGTATGCTTCAACCTCCTTTTCAGCTCATAATTTGATGAACTCGGAAACGTGCTGCGAGTGTTGATGCGATTCTTGTGCCTTCGACTGGTGCAACTTCGGCAATCGTTGCAGTTTAATGCAGCGCAGGTGAGTTTGCAACTTTGGTTGGAATTTCTCAAGGGCTTCACTCAACGTACTTAAATCACTTGGACCGATCTCCGAATTTCCACTAAGCAGAAGTTCTTCAAGTGTGGCATTTCCAGTGGCGTATTGTACACCATCGATTGTCTCTAATAGAGGTAGACCGAGTTGTGCAATGGCTGTCGCGCGATCAATTTTCTTCTTGGCTTTTTTGGCCTGATCCATCTTTATTGAAGTGAAGAAAGTTAGCGCATGGAAGTACGATACCAGCAGTTCTCTTCATACCTGAACATGAATCCGGCTTTCAGCTGCGTCAAGCTCCGCCAAAAGTTCCGGTGGTGCTGCGTACTTGGTCAGTCCGTCCACTAGTAACTTTGCCCTAGTGAAATAGCACAGCAATAAGTACTCACTGGATGATACAGCCTCGTGAAAAAGCTTACCCACGTCCGGAGATCTTGTTGTTGGCGAGTGAAAGTGTTTTAAGTGTCGTGTTGAAAGGCAGTGCGTGAGCAAAAGCACGCGCGCCTGCATCACCGATCGAGTTTTGAAACAAATTGAGTGCTTCAAGTGTTTTGTTGTGGTGCAATGCTCGTGCAAGCGCTACTGCTCCTCGCGATGTGATTCCGTTCGCACGCAACGACAGAAAAATTAGCGCAGAACTCTCATTTAGTAATTGGGCAAACATCTCGGACGCGTCATCCTCGCCTCCAGCTTGTAATTCTTGTTGCATTCTGAGTTCATGTTTTTGATCCTCGCTCAGTTCGCTCTCCTGCTGGGATTGATCACCGGTTTGTGGTATTGTATGATGAATTTTGCTGGTAGCACTAGCTGACGGAGGTCTAGTGGCTGATAGTAGACCTGCCGGTGGTTGTGAAACTTCTGAATGTGAATGCGAACTCATATCCGTCATTTCCGTGTTAGCTGTGATACTTTCGTTTGTTTCTTCAGCAGAGGCAATGGAGTTCCATTCCAGCTGAAGAGCAGTCACGTGCGTCTTTGGTATCGTCGAGCACAACAATTGTAGTTGATCCTTGTTCAATCCAACGTTAAAGAGGCTGTGGACGGACGACATCACAAGTGAGTAAAGTCTCAGCTTTAATAACAGCCAAATCGTTTCGTGACGTACCAGACTGAACGAACTTTCGTTGTGAACGGGAGTGCGTAGCACATTGCACGACAGTTCCCGTCGTCGAGCTGCCAGTGCTTGATCGAAATCTGTTCAATTTCACTCAAATCGTAGATGTTGGTACTAGCGGATGTCTCGCTAGATGTAGCACCTTGGCGTTCCTCCTCGTCTGGATGTAGTGGAAGAAGGTGTGGATGGGGAATCAAGTTGCGTTGAGTACAATACGCGAGTAGGTCCCGTCGAAAGAGATGAGCAGGCTGCAATGCTGCGATTGCTTTTGATACTGCATCATCGTCAAGTGGAAGTTGGCGCTGAGCATTAGACTCAGCAGACCATACACCTCGAGGTAACGCGGTTACCATTCTGCTGCGATGGGATGGCAACGTAGAAATCGTAGACTGGCCAGGATAGTCCTGACTATTTGAGGAGCAGAAGACGTTTCTGGCAAAGGTGTAGATGCATCCAACCAACTACACGTCACGCGTGACTTGCTGTCTAGTTGCGCTTGTTCAAGCTGGTATTATCACCAAAATCACCGACAAAACTGGTCCACTCAATAGGTAATTATTTCGTCAATGTTGTACGTCGTCTCCTGACGTCGTTGGTTAAATTGGTGCCAGGCTTCAACACCGCTCTAAGGTGAGGCATTATGCGCATGCGCACAGGTCTTGCATTTTTTTGAGAATGCCTTAGGGACAAATTCCTGGCACCGACAAGACCTGCACGGTCCTTCTGCAGCAGCTGCTGCGGTTGAGCGTCTTTGGGAGCCTCCTGAAGCTTCAAACTGGGCAATTCCATCCATGGCCTTGTCAATGGCATCGTACAGGCATTGTGCAGCGCGTGGATGTGGGACTGCTCCATTTAATATTTCCTCAGGTGTAAGTTTCTGGCCGTAAAAGTTGCTGTTCATCTCTGTACGTGCAGTGATAACAGCTCCATGCAGCGAAATACCAGCAAAAAGTCCTCGACTATGAGAGTAACTGTAGTTAGCATTGAAGCCGCCTCGGCTAGCAGCAGCCTGTGCCAGTGCGTCTCGCCCGTAAGGTCCAACTGCTACACTCAGACCACCACCAACATTCACCTGTGTTCTGTGGAAAACCTTGACAGCATTTTTGGAGCCCATGATAATCATAAACTCAATGAGCTCACCGCCGCCCTCAAGACCACCACCAATACCTGCTGTGCCGATAGCGGATGGTGCAGACCAAGAGCCGTCATTCAACTTGGCAATCACAATACCAGTGCCCATCTTGGCTGTGATAAGTAGTCCAGCCTTAATAACCGTAAGGAAGGCAATGCCTTGTGCTCGTTTGAGAAAGTTGACAGGAATGTAGCGATCGCTGTCCGCACCGAAATCAGGCCGGAAGAAGTTGCCAAGAATATCCGCTGCTGATCGACACGCACTCTCCAGCGATCGACTATACGGTAAATGCAGTCGTGTCTTGGCTTCATGAGGGTTTTCCTTGTGACAGTTCGCGTACTGCGTGTTAAGTCCATCCTGGAAATACTGCAGAATCGGCGCGCATATCGTGCAGACGCGCTGTGGGTGTGCAGGATCATACTTCTTCTTCATGCTCTCACCTGCTACTTGGTCCGGCGAGATCAGCATTCTTGCTGGGGAGCACGAGTGGCACACACTCGCTCCACATTTCCTGCAATGGTGTCTCCGTCGCTTAATATCAAAAACCTCACTACAGATGGCGCACTTGGGGTTGTCAGCATACCGATTCATCGTGAGTCTCGACGACGGTCCCGTTGACGCTGCAGGGGTCACTTCTCCACTCGTGTTACTCGAAGTATCACTCTCAATACTATCTCGTCGAATTAATTCCGATGCAGAATATGGTCTTCTGTCCCCTGACGGTCTCATCTGAGCAGACGGGTTCGTGACACCTGAACTGGACACGGGTCGTCGAGCATGAGCGTTCCTACCTTCATTTGTAACTGCAGAGCCTGCCCTTTTGCTCTTCACATGAACCTTGACCAGCTTCTTCCTCTTCTTATCGTCTGGAATGAGTCTCGCCAATTGTGGCAGCATGTGTTCCAGCATCAACTCCCCACCAAAGTAAGTGCCCAATCTTTCATAAAAGACACGAGCACGTAGTTCTCCTTGTCCGTATTGTTTGCAGTCCGCTTTAAAGGCGGAAACCACCTCGTCATGGTCCTTATTAGCACCTCGAACAGCCGCCAACATCCGTTTGTAGATAGCAGCAGCTTCCTCTCCTGCTGCAGCTGATGGCATTTCTAATTTCTCTTTTTCTTTTTCTTTCTCCTTGGTTTTCTCCTTCTCTTTATTCTTCTTCTTCTTCATTCGGTCTTTCGGGATATTACGGCGACTGATAGTAGAGCTGGAGCTGCCGACAGCGCGATAGGCTAATACAAAAGAGCCAGGGAAACGAAAGCCACAGTGTGAACAGAAGCGCATGTCTGGGGAAGCCCCAGTGCGGCAGGAAGGGCACGAGGTCATTGCCCTATTTCGACCGTTATTGATTATGAGCCGATCGCCAGTTCGAAGAGGATTTTATCCAATCAGAAGCATTATTGAGATGGTGTTTTAGCGAATGAACAGATGCGTCGTTTCGCGACAGATGGCTACATTTTTGAAAGGATCATTTACGATGAGACTCTTATGGACGGTGATGTTCTTCATCACGCTGTGGGATGTGGAGGCGGTGGAGACTACGTTTGATTTGCAGTTTATGTATGAGGATGTGAAATCGCTACTGACAGGTCAAACGACTGTGGGTGGACCTCGTGTCCGTTGGAATACACAATCTGTCATTTCAGGGTTTGGCATGGAAAAAGGGGCGAGACTAGCACTGCAAGTGACGGATCTACATGTTGTTGTAGCGAACAACTCAACACTTGCATCGGTAGTACCTGTGGTGTTCACTTTGTACGATAATGATCAATGGCGCGCGTACGCGGTGATCAAACTGCGTGAGGTGCATATACGAAACGACTACGTTTTGTGCCATTATCCTGCAGCAATGCGCTTTGCTGTCCCGCCTCCTGATCCGAAGGAGGAAATGCCCTGGACAATGGTGTTTGATATTCAAATTTCGAGTCAGTATACCTTGCAGGCGCAAGTGTGTGGAGATGCCACGGTGAACGTCAAGGTACGAGAAAGTCGAACTGTTTGAAATAGTGTTTAATTAAATTGACATTGTGCTGTTTTGTTCTGAGGTAGGGACGCGCGAGTATGGTGAACTTGGGTTACGATGGTCTGTTGTCAGAGCATCTGAGTGTCCAAGAACTTGGGCTGCGTCCACTTTACAAAGGTGAGACGGATAATTGTCTCCTCTGTTCAAGCAGCAGATACTCAACTCCAATAGTTCTTTTCGTTGTGTACTTTGGTGCGATGGGGTTGTGGATGCTAAAGTGCTACGTCTGGCGTCACAACATCTCGGTGAGAATTTTTTGGCGTTTTATTGTGTAATTCTTACGTTCCTGTATTTGCTATAGAAACTTTGCTACGTGTTTCAAGCGGTTTTGCAAGCTAAAACGCTGTCGATTGCTTTGAAAATTGCATTCTACCGTGAGCGTAGCTTGTATGGTGAAGTGTATGCCTTCCTTGACTTTGCCCAAGATTTAGGTGAAAGTATCACGAGTGCGGCGTTACTCGGCGTATCTGTTCTAGGTTCTTTAGGCTGGTCAATTACTCGACCTCGTTTATCGCGTCGAGAGACTTTGTCATTACTGCTCCTAGCGGTCATTTACCTCGTTGTAACAGTTAGCAAGGCTTTGTGTCGCCCCATTGACGCCCAGCAATGTCGTGGGTTCTTGCTATCAGAGTATACCCTGCAGTCCATGATGATGTTAGGCGTAATCGTAGCGCTAAACTTCACCATCGCGCAGCTGAAAAATGCTGTCAATTACGAACAATGGAACTGCTTCATGACACCACTGACATATATCAGCTGAAAAATGCTGTCAATTACGAACGATGGAACTGCTTCGTGACACCACTGACATATACGAAGCTCGATCAATTCCAGTGAGTACAAATATGCATCTAGTTACTTTACTTTTTACCATGGCGTTGAGATGACATACTGTGCTTTTTGTAGGCGATTTCGCTTTGTTTTTCTTGGTTACTTACTGATGCCCACCATCCTGTTGCTGTTGAATGTAAGTTGAGTTACATTTGCTATTACGCATGAGAATCTCTCATCTGACTTTCCATTACTTTGATCAGCTCCTAGTGGTCACTCCACCAGGTTACTGGCGTTACGCCTGGGTAAATTCTCTTCTCACTGAAGTCTCAACACTGGTTATTGTGATCAACATCGGCCTTGTTGTCCGTCCCGTTGACCACTACATATACTCGCGGGTAAGATCCAACCAATTCCTCTGGACGAATTACTCTGACCTGATCTACCTCTTTTTGTGTTTTAGATCGCAAGAAATACATCACCAGACGCCAAAATTACTCTGACCTGATCTACCTCTTTTGTGTTTTAGATCGCAAGAAACACATCACCAGACGCCATCATTCGTGACAGTGCAGGGCCCATTGAATACCCACCTCTAGCAACTTACCATTCGGACACACCTCAGGCTACAACAAATCCAACGGGCAACACTTCTGTGATCAGGAATCCAAATCCAAATCCAAATGCTACTGCCAACACGATGATGAATGGCATGACCTCCATCGAACGCAATCGATAGCTATGTAGTTGAAATCTGCCACCACGCTCCGAGTTCTCTAAATCCACGATGCTGTTGTGAAGTTATTGCACATGCGAACGATAAAACAAGACATAAATCGCACCGTTTATTAGCGTGTTGAGTAGTCTGGCTACGCTATTGATGTCTATCATATACAGTAACCTAAGGATGCAGCGCATTGTAGAGGAATTCCACAGCTTGCGTATACGTGGTAGCATCGCGCTGATCGTAGTGCTCTCCTTCAACGCGAAGCAACTTCGATGGGCCTGCGTATTTGCTGGCAAGTTCTTCGCTCTGCTCCTTCGGTACATATCTATCATTATTCGCAGCGACAAATAGTGCAGGAGCATAGCATAGCTCCACAAAGTCCAAAGGACGCAGCAGTTCAATATCCACTTCAGTGCGCTTCCTGACACTCTTGTTGATGGCAGTCAAAGCCACCTTCATGACCGCTTTGGGCACAGGGAAACCTTCTTGCTGCATCTCACGTAGTATTCCCTCATTCACCTCCTTCATAGACGCGTAACCACTGTCCAACACAACAGCTCGAATAGGCTTCAATAGCTTGGCAGAGCTGCCAGTACGAAGCTCATATGGCAACGTCTGCAGCTTGGCCTGCATCTTCTTGTCCGCCGCTCCTGCTGCACGAATCGCCAAGTTCGTTACCGCCGGGAACGCTCCCATACTGTGTGCATACAAGCAAATATCCGAGACAGATGCATCCTTCTCAACGCTCTTCAAGACAGCAAACAAGTCCAAGGCTTCATTCCAACCCATTGTCACATAGATGCCATCAGATAGCCCTGATCCACAGCAGTCAAAGGCCAGCACCGAAAACCCACGCTTCAGTGCTGCATCACGCACACGCAGAGCGTCTAGTCTCGAGCCGATATTAGAGTGCAGGTAGATCAAGCACGGCGTAGCAGCAGGTGTGTCGCTGCCCTGTGCGAAGAGCTGCCAATGGGAACAACGCACGCGCAGGCCACGGTCGTTGTACACGTCAAAGTCCTTGCGTCTGGCTTGTGTCACATCGTCCTGCGTCGGGTCCACCGAGAGTTCTGCGACCTGGAAACGCTCGGGTCCGAGCTCGTGCACGTCGTAGAGCGCGCGCTTCGGGCGGATAACCAGCTGCACCACGTCTCGGTAGCCTTTGCCCAGGAGTTGCTTGACGCTGGCGTCGCCCGTGCCGCCGAGACGCTTGAGTTCCGCCTCCAGTTCGCCCTCGGCGAAGATCTCCATCTCGCTTGACACGCCGTTGCCCATGATCACTGCTTGGTCGTTCCTGGAGGAAACCCGAATGCCAGACGTTGATGAAGACTGCGATGGGAGCTTGACGTTGCCTGACTGAAGTGGGACGGATCAGATCTGCTAGCAAATTGGAAGGGGTTTGAATGATCATTGGATGAAAAGGAGTCGGAGATGACATAAACGTCATTAATTCAACTTGTACGATGACAACCATAGCTGGATTTCCTGAACAATCAACAGCTACAAGTAGTGAATAGCTAAACCAAGCTGGGCTATTCAACTTTAGATCACGGGACTGAAATCTAATCCTGTGGTTTCGAACTACTTCACTTTTCCACTGCCACACAATAGATACCTCTTCTCACTCCTCCATCTTCAGTGATTTTATCTCGTCTAGTGACAGTGGTGTTGCAGAGAGAAGTCATACATGACGTCCACAAAGTAATCAGCAGTCGAATCATCGCTGTCGTAGAGATCCATAAATCGAATGTGCCGCGCTGGAGACACCTCCACACCAGAATTGCAAGCATAGTCGTCTACGAAGTCGAACTCCATCATCAACGCACGATCTTCAGTGTCACCAGGGGAGCTGCAACTCGTTGAAGACTCGTCGCCGCCATCTACTGTTGTCTTCTGTGAATCAGTACTGCGTTGACGCTCAAGGCGTCGAGCTTCAGCCTCCTCCAATTCCTCTTCGATCTCGCTCCGGTAGTATTGACGCAACTCATGAAGCGAATCGAACGGAATGGTCCCTAGATAGGATTTGTCCATTGCAAGCCGAATCAACGTATCACAGATGCATTCATCACGGTTGAGCAGTCCTGACCTGTAGGGAGCCGTCAGTTCCTGCAACGTCTCGTGTGAGACTTTGAACATCTCGTACACGTCGAGTGCGTCGTCGCACGCCATAATGCGAGGCTGGTTGAGCTTAAGTAGTGCAAGTCCCACGCGTAGCAGTACGTGACTGCCTTCACAAAAGAAAATATCCCAAATTCGCATGACAGGTTCGAACGGCAGGGTATTCAGGAAGAGACAAAGGAACCATTTGAGGGTGAACGGTTCAAAGTCCACACCCAGCGTTTCCAAGTGACTTGCCAGTGTAGGCAGCTTTTGCGTCACCAGGTCTGAGAAGACGCGTTGATCCGCACGACTACCCGACATCGTTCGAGTGTGATACTGTGGAGTCAGTTCTTCCACGATAGTAGCGAGTACCCAAAAGGCCTCCTCCTCTCCCATGTTCTGCAACAGCACTGCAGCAAGAAAATTCATGCTCTGACAGTATCCCACCGCTGGGTTACGCAATGAATAGGCCTGCAGTACACGTCGTAGCTCTCCAAAGTTATCGCCATCTCCCGATATCTCTTGTGATTGGCGCATCGAGTTGCGTAGTGCAAGTGGGAACGTCCTGGGCAAGTCCTTCTCAATGTCCATCTCCGCACACTTGCTCAGTGTGTGCAATCGATGCAATAGTGCCGGATAAGACTCTTTGGCTTCACGTCGTAGTTCCGCTGCACCGCTGCACATCCACCAGACCTGCCCACGGAGTTGAGGAGGCACTCCCGCCTTCAACAAGGCGTCAAACTGACGCGAGTGCAGCATCACCTCCGCCGCGGTAGTAAAAGTGGAGAAGGCCATCTTGACTGACTTTCCTGTCGTTTTAGATGGTGATTTCTTGCTCTCCTGTGAGCCATTTTCCTGTTCCGTGAAGCGTTTCTGGTTCTCCTTCCACTTCTGGCACACGCGTTCTTGCGTCCAATCACGAGTGGCAAAGCGCTCACTCCACTTGTGTAGTCTGTATCTGTAGATATTCTCAGCCGTGTCCAGCTCGCTCTCCGTCTGCTGCTGCATGTCCACGACGCATTGCAATACTTGACGCTCACAGCGACACGCCAACTCTAAACGACTGTCGAGCGCCGAGTCTTCCTGCTCCTTCAACGCTGCAGTAGCCAGTCGGAAGCGCTTCTTTGGGCGGAAACACGCCAGATGACGTCCATGCACGCGCGCAGACGGCGACGCAGCGCACACGCCTTCCGTAGAGACACTCTTCCGTGCCATCTTCGTCGGTTAATTCTGATACTGAACGGGTTTTCTCTGAGAAAATGATGGTGCGATCTGATTGGATGATAATTAGCAATGAAACGGCTTGGCGACTTCTCTTAAGTACGATTCGTTCGTATTAAGTACGGTTCCTGTTAAGTACGATCCGCTTCCAACTCTGATCGCACTACTTGACTTACTGCATGATGATGAGGCTATCGACACTGGCGCTACAGGTTTCTCGACCGCTCACGCGCTCTCTACACGCTTCAGCTCCCTCGTCCTTCCTTGTGCGCTCGCTGGATGACGTCCGCCAGAAGCACCGCGTCGTCACGACTGAGAACGGTGCCCTCGAAACGCGGTAGGATACCACACAGGATTCTATTGGTCAAAATGACTGACCATCACTCTTGTTGAAGTCGCTATCTCGTGCGCAATGATGAATGTGGTTTCTCGATCCAGCAGGAAATACTGAAGAAGGGCGCGGCCGTGCGTCTTGAGTTCCAGAATCACGTGTATGCGCTGCTAATCACTAACGGCAATGGCCGCGTCCGGCTATTGGATGTGGGCGAAGGCCCCGGTCAGTTCCAGGACGTGAAAGAAGGCTCCCTCGTGGCTCTTAACGCCACTGAAGCCATCGAGATCGAAGCCAAATCGGACGAACTGCACGCTGTGAGCGTCATGAACCCGCCACTCTTTGGTGTCGAGAAGAAGAATGACACGACGGGCGTGTTCCCGGCTGTGGACTCAGATGGAGAGGCGCTCGAGAGCTTCGATCTCTCGAAGGTGGACCAGCTTTTCTCTGCCCCGGAGTCGCTCAAGGGCGGCAGTGCCCCCATGAAGGATGACCCGCTGTTTTAAACAAGAGATGCAGAAACAGCAACCTTGACTTGACACTTATGAGGACAATACAGGTGCTGGAGAAGTCCAATGGGTACGTGTTAGATGTTATGCATGTATTTTTTCGTTCTGTGCAGGTTGGCTGGCGAGTGCAGATTGCCGGCGTTTTGCCACTTGTTGTGAAGCCGCTTCAAGATTGGCTAGAGTTTGTTGACTGTCGACACCTTGACGAAGCAACATTGCAATGGATTTGAATCCACGACTAACAGCGGACTGGAGAGCAGTTTGACCTGTGAACTGAGGACAGAGATACAGTGAGGTTTGAAATACAGGCTTAGTAGCACGTACGTTGCGGAGGAGTGGATTGGCACCTGCGAGTAGTAGATCCTGCACGATATCTCGGCGGTTGATCTCGACAGCGAGATGCAGTGGCGTCGTACCGTTGATCTATGTGTATGCATTATCAGTGGTCATCGCCATAGTCAAAGACTTGTGCAAACATTCTCTACCGTTCGGGCGTTGACATCGGCGCCGGTAAAGAGCAAATGCTTCAGGAGTTTAGCTTGGCCGTGTCGCACAGCCACATGCACACTTGTCTGCTGCCAAAGCTACCACCGCAACGTGATGCAGTTCATGTCATTTGCAATGATTGCAGTGTCCTGAACGTACCCCATGTGGAGCGTTAACTTGCGCAGCTCCAGGTTTGGTCACGAGTAGCTTCTGTGCTGCTACGATATCACCATTGTAAATGGCATCCCAGAGCAGCAGACGCTTGCCTCCTTCCGGCCAAGACATCCCTATTAAGATCCGAGGCTTCAAGCGTCGCTAGCGACGCTTTACATATTGCAACGTCCCTCGATCAGAAGCGGATTGTTACAGACGACACGATGAACGAGTCCGCGTCCAAGTCGAGTCTCACTTCGCCAAATGGGAAGCCTTCGACGGCCAACAGCACAGGCTCCCCAAATGGGCGCAAAACCCGCACGATCCTCGTTGCGAAGACCATCGCTGATGAGCCGGCCAAGGTGACGCCTGCTTCGACTCGTTTTGACTGTCACAACAGCGCTGTGTCAGAGGTAGTGAACCAACATCATTCTCGTGATGCTCGATCCGGAAAATTGGCTTCGTATGCAGCACTGGGTGGGGCAGAAGATGTCGAGCGTTTTGACCAGTTCTTGGCAGAGCAGCGTGGTCAACCAAGTGCGTCGGAGCTTCGAGCAGCAGCAACGTCCCCGCATCATATGGCAGCGTCAATGAAGCGGAAGACGATGAGTCGTATTCAATTGGAAGGAATTGAAGGGAAGCTATGTGATGCCGTACCCGCAGGGGGAGATGCTGTTACACGAAAATTAATGCAGCAAGAGCTCGAAAATGATGCTCGAAAGCGTCGGGAGGAAGCAGTTGCACATCGGAGGTGGCTGAATTCACTACCGATTCATGAACGAGTCGCTCAACAGCGTCAAAACAATGCACTGCGTAAATGGAGACAGATGAGTCGTGACTGGGAGACGTTCAAGGCGCGAGCAGCTCGACGACTTGGTAAAGCACCGCAAGAGCTCGTGATGAGTCGGGCGTCTGCATATCGTGAACAGCGTGAAATGTACGATGCGTTGCAAAAGGCTCGGCCGTTGAGTGATAAAGTTGGCGAGAATGTTTGGCTTGTGAGCTTGCGAAACGATGGTACGCGATACGTTCCTGTTGGCAACATCTTCAGCGGACTATTTTGTCCTATTCGCGAGAGCACGAAACTTGGTCCAAGAGTGCGACGGCCACTGGACTATTACGATAACCAAGAAAATCGTCATCTCGAGACCTCGCGACCAATATCCAAGCTCGAGAAGAGATCTCTAAATCTGTTGGAGCGCAAAAAATGGCGTCTCCGAAAGCAGCTTGAGGTACTTCAACCCCATGAGGTGGATCGCAGCGCCACTAGCCACCTGTCAGTTCAAACAACTGATTTGTTTGCTTGGGCATCGGGTGCCACCGATGAGTCTAGTATCGACGGTGATGATGATTTATCCGTTCGAGCGTATTCAGTTGGTGTCGCCGAAGCCTCGCGTGGTCAAAGGCAACGTTCGTACGCAAGCCCAAGCTCTTACATGCCTGTGGTCAAGGAAGACAGTCCATTCATCGGTCCTAGTCTTCGAATTGTCCACGTTACTGGTGACGATGAAGAATCTATTTCAAGTCCAGAGAGTGATGATGCTTTGGTCGGTAATAGCTTCGAAGCATGTCTTCCACCATTGCGTCTTAGCTTTTATACTACAGTCGGTGAGCAAGTGCAACGTTCACTGTCGATTACCAACGATGGATGTACAATTGTTCACTACCAATGGTGGCGAACTCCCTTCGAAGATGAAGACGCAAAACTGACGATGCATTTGCGAGGACATCGCACTCGGAAAGAGGAGCAGGAGTTGGAGCGATACTGGACTACTTCGGTATCAAAACTTGGAGGCACTCTACTACCACAAGAAACCCAGACATTTGTGTTCACTTTTGAGTCGTCAAAAGCTGGTGTGTTCCTAGAAAAATGGTTGCTAGATGCAGACCCTCGGCCTCGAATTTGTTTGGGGATGACCCATGTCGGCACAGAGACGGACTTAGCTGTGGAGGTACCGGTAGAAGTACGCTTGAGTTGTGTTGCTGAGGACAACTTTGTTGGTTGGAGCAAGCGCAAAATGCAGCTTGCACATGTGGAGCAAAAAGAGAGTCGCTTTTTTGTGGCTAACCTCGTTGATGAAGTTCTGGATGGAGTGAGACTACCGGAACCTGTGGTATTTACTGAATTAACGCCGCACCAAGATGTTGCCAAGTTCTATGAGCAGAATGCCAACGAATTCAGTGATGTTTACTTTAGCCCAGATCTGGTGCGTGACTGCCTCGCACTTTATGAGCGTGCTCAAGGAATTCTAAGGGCTTTCTCGCCCATACAAGCTCCGGTTGTCGAAGAGGAAAATTCCAACGAGGAAGATGCTATGGACAAGGGTGGGACGGATGGATTTGAAAAGCCAAACGACATAGCTCCTGTAGAGCAGAATGGTAGCACTGATGGTCTCAATGCCGATACTGAAGTGCGACACGAGATGACAAAAAGTACTTCACTCCCAGCGTACCTGGCTGAGGCGTGGAATTGGCGTTTGGAAACACTTTGTGAGGTTTGTAAGATGGCCGATGAAGCTCAAAACTTGCAGATAGGTCGATTGACTCAACAATTGAAAAAGGAAATCGAAGAAGTGGAGGAGGAAGAAGAGAACGAAGACGACGAAGATGAAGCTGATGACGCAGAAGAGAACGCTGCTGAGGAGGAGGAGGAAGACGTGGAAAATGGAAGTTCCAATGCAGAAAATAGTACTTGCTTAAGTCCTCGCGAAGGTCGTAAGATCGAAAGACTGGCTCGTCGCAAAGCTATAGAAGACGAGATAAGTGCTTTGCAATCAAAGCTCCAGGAAACATTTGACATGATGCGGTTTTCAGCCTACACCGCTCCCTACAATAGTTTGCGGTTGCAGCAACGAATGCATGAAAGAATTGGAAACTTGTGCAGCGAAACACCAGTAGTCTGCGAAATCGCGAAGTTGGCGAATGGCAGCAACTTATCTATCATACAAGCAGCTAAAGTCGACGGTGTCAGGAAGTTGCTTATGCGCGCTATTGATGAGGCAATTGGTAGTGACCAGGATCACCAGGCTTTGCTCGAACAAGAACGACGACGAATTCAGAGTATGCGGCTGGGTGACAAAGTTTCCTACTTGTCGACCAGTAAGTGGATAGCGAAGGACACAACTTTAGAGAACTTGCCACCACCTATGACCTCACCTGCTGAATCTCAGCCTGAGGACACCAACATCCCACCTACAGCACAAAACCGAAAATATTTTGACAATTCTGGGGTGATATTGATGCAAATAGACTTGGATCTAGCTCCGTGGTTTTCACTTGTGAAAGCAGACCCCAAGGAAGCTGTAACACCGGTAGATGGTGCTCCTCCTATATCCGAACTGACGTGGCGTTTTTCCCAAGAATTGGCTCAACATGCTACTTTTGTCCCCGCGAAGGTTGGCCACGCAACAGAATCATTAGAAAAGCTGTTGAATGCTCTGTCCACTACCAAGTCGAATGTTCATACAGTCCTGCTTGTAAGCGAATTAAGCCGGCCACCTCTGACGAGGCGGATGCTCAAGCTGCTTCGTAGCGCTGCTCAAGATGAACTGAAGGCCAAGGCACTTGCAACGAATCAAGCAATTGGTGAGTCAGAGGAAGGCAAGATTCAAGGTGGTGAGGAGCAACATGTTGAAGGAGAAGCAGCAACAATGAACTCCATACTTCAGAGGTTGTCTTTGCAGCTTTCGCTCCGGAGTGTCGTTCCAGTTGTGCAGCGTGCAATCCGAAAAGATGTTGTGTTTTGTTCTACCGCTGAGGAAGTGCAAGCCCAGATTGACTTCAGCCGAAAAGAACTCTTGTTGAATTCGTCTGCATCTCTTAATAGTGATGCTACGAGTAAAAACGTTGGAATTCATGAAGGCCCGCAAAGAGAAGGTGGGTCTCCAAGAATTTTGCTGCTCGAGCATCTTGACGCCGCTGGTGTTCTCATGCTCCATGCCATTCGACAACGTGAATTGGCAGCTTCTAAACCAGCTACCCCAGCACCACCTGACACACATAAGCCTGCAGTGGGCGGAAAGAAGTCATCAGTTTCTGTTCCTGGTAAAGGAAAAGCTGGTACGCAAGCCACATCTGCAGCTTCCATACCAGCACCCACAGCGGAGGCGACACCTCCGTTAATCCACGACTTATCGAAACTCGAGTTTGTTCGAAAAGACTTCAGGGAGCAAGGATTTATGGCACTACGGAATATGTTTACGCGGGTGGTTAGTGCTTGTGTTTTAGATGGAATTCCGTCCCCGCTGCTCGAGAGTGTTTTCACATTTGCACCCACGAATGATGACGGCCGCTCACCACTTCCAACATTTGCTGGGCCAACACTTTCGAAGGAACTTGATACATGGTCTCAATCTCTACAGCCAGCGCTACCATACACTGTTCAACCCCGTGTTCTTACTGCTGTTGTTGGTGGCAAGTGCCTGGAATCTAAACTACGCTTGATTGACGGGTTGCTTGAGTGTGTTCGCGAAATCTACTTTGTTGGCGAAGTGGCCATGAGTCTGTACAGAGTTCTGCATACAAGGCAAGTACGTAATCCAATCACTCAAAATCACATTGGTATGAAAGGCGGAGAAGATGATGGGGAGCTGGAAGAAGTCGCAGATCTCCCTGCGGCTGGGGATGCTAAAGAGGATACCTTGGAAAAAGAGCCGAACAGGCCTGCTTACGAGAAGGAGATTAGTGACCTTCCACGAGGCAGAGCTCATTACAAGGGTATGTGGGATCTACTTGTACCAGCGGTGGACAAACTTCAACAGAAGGCAAGTCGTAAGTGCGTTCGTCTTCTACTGCCGATCGATTTAATCGTGGGCGAGACCCCACTAGAAGAACAGGATCTCACGGCTACTACCTTTGACGATGATGACGATGATGACGATGATGAAGACGAAAATGAAGCTAATGGAGAAGGCGATGAAGAAGAATATAGTCGGAAGAAAAGTCGAAAGCGAAAAGCGTCGGAGTTAAAGCGCGACAGGGAAAAGCCACTAGTCGAGCCTGATCATGCGGATGTTTTCGAACAGAAAAACCAAGGTATGTACGAAGGTGAACGAGCGCATGTTATTGTCAGTCCTCTATCCCCAACAAAATCAGCGTCCCCTGACTTTGGCTGGCGAACGTTCCAAGACGTAACAGCGCAGTGTTTACCTAACACTCATGTGATCGAGGGAAAACATAGCATTCTGGTTTCGTTGTGGCGTGACGATGCAGATGAAGAAGCTGAAGGTGAATCGATTTACAAACCTTCTCCAGCTAGGTTTGAACACGAGTGGACATTCCGAGCATTGGACGTAGGCCCAATCGCTATGGATGCGCTCGCGAAGCAGCTGAAGCTAGGAACGGGGTTAGAAGACCAAGACCAATCTACTGACACTTCACCACAGTCAAGGGGCCTCATTATAAATGGTGTATGCGGCGCTGTTGAGTTCCATGAGTTCTGCGCAGCAACCAAGCAGCTACTGCAGATTCTCCAGGACTACAACCCATCAGAGGTTTTCATTGCTGGTAGCTCGACAGCAAGTTGGTTACAACAGCTGGAGACCGAAGAACACAATTATGTGGTAACTGGTGAAGAGAAGAGTAATTCGAACGCAAACGCCTGTGGTACTCCTGTTGTACCAACGAGAATGCGCAAAATAATTGATGATCGAACAGTGCGTAACGCGCGCGTACTCAAATATCTTGCCGCTGCCAAGCCCCATCCAATTCTCGCAAATTTGGCATCCTCCGATTGTAATTAGTTCGGTCGCTACAAGCAGCACACGCATGCACCCTACTTTCGTGGCTTGAATGTCATGCTATCTTCCAGCAAACTCGAAGTTGAACACACATGAACGCATTTTGGTGTCCGATGCATCAAAATGCTAATCTGCTGACTTGGCTGACTAAAGCACCTGAGGTTTACACCAGACGATATCTTGGAGTGTTGCTAGCATTCCAACTCGTGGGCCAACTAGCGACTACGGTAATATCAGCGGACTGCAGATGGAATTGTGTTTTTAGGTGCATCACATGGCCACCCAGCTGTCATCAGATTCATGACACATTGAATATCCCCTTAACGATACCACATGAAAACACCCGCAAGCAGGAGATCCATATTTGTTGGCCGCTTGCAAAGTGGCGTGTCGACTATCCATGTTTGGCCATGCCAACACATCTGCCGAGGGTCCTTTTCACGACTGTTCCCAGAGTCACTGCACGAGGAGAATTCTCAGTGGCATGCAGTCGAACTCATTCTTCAATTTGCGCTCACCGACTCGAGTGTTCATATCTGGTGTTTTGTTCCTCTTCGTCCGTCAAGAATGATGTCAACAAAGACGATTCTTAAACTACTCGTAGTTGCTGTCATGTTATCAGAATCCATGGTTTTAGCCTCTTCTGATCAAGCCACTGAGTGCCAAGTCATCGACGGCTCAGTAACTCCATCTCCGACACTTCCAACTGGACAATCCATCGATGGAGACGAGAAGTCAGCTGTCGATGGAATCTCTGACTCTAAACAAGACAACAGCAACGACAGCAGCACAACAGGAGATAACATATCCGGCAACGCGAATGGTGGAGCAAATGGAGGCGTCCACGGTGGGGTTAACGGCGGTGCCAATGGAGGTGTTCACGGAGGAGTTGGTTACATCCATAAAGGGTCTAATA
>PCFV01000629.1:0-19083 GCA_002812785.1 Phytophthora litchii | reverse complement strand
CTATGCTCGTGAAGCTAAACAGAGCCAACCGGGATGACATAGACGGTAATATTGCTCAGTTTCACAAACTCGATCGAGATGGAAACGACGAACTAGATCATGAAGATCTGAAGCGTCTAGATCACGAGCTGCAGCGTCACAACACGAATCTCCGCGCGCCGGCCGTAACTGCGGTCGTAGACAACGATCTAGATAGCAATCAAGTCCGCGAAGACTTCTGGAGCAAAGTTTTAGAGCTGTATCAGACTATCTGGCAAACACTGAAGTCCCCAGCGGAACACGCATCACAAACAAGGCTTCCCTTCAACATGCTCGGTTTCACCAGTATCTCCAGACGGCTACACGACACGCCGCTTCCAAACCCTCGATTTGGGGATTTCATGAGTGACTGCAGCGAGTTTCAGCGGTTTTATCCACTAGAGCGTTACTCCTTCTGCAGGACAGTCGAATTCATTCCAGGTCTTTGAGCGGGGTGACCGTGCAAAGCACATGACTCCTCCGTCAGTACGATTGCTTGTATTTCTCAAGTATATCGGTACGCTTGGCCTGACGCCTGTATCGAGGGACTCGGTTAGTATTTTAATGTTAGCGGTGGGGTACAGTACTAGTATGTTTTGACTATTAATACATCAAGCGAGCTTTTTGTCAGCAAGATAGCGTCATCATTTTAACCAATCACCGTCTCACGTACTGAACAGAGTCCGACTTGCTTAAGGAACTTGGCTGTCACCCAGGCTTGGAGATCAATCTGAGATAGCCGTGGGTGGCCATTGTAATGCTGACGGAGCAGGCTTTTCTCGAAAACGGTGAGATGCTGGCGAGAAGGCGGTATGGCTAATGAAGAGCAAGCCAGACAATCTGAAAATGTGCTCTTGCAGGCCATTCATCTGTGCTCTTCCAGGCTTATACTCATATATCCGATTGTACTTGATTTTTGTATTGCTAAGTTTGGGACCATGTGAGAGCTGCTCTTATTGGCGATATGCTCCTTTATCAGGTGCTGTTGTAGCTGGTATATCTATCGGTGTGATTCGCTTCGTATCGGCGATTTGATGAGCTGCGGCTTGGAAACATTGAAGAAGTGGAGGTCTTCGAGCAGAAGACCAGACAAGTGATCGTCAGATGATCCGGCCAATGTTGTTGTGCAACAACATTGCTGTATCAGGGTGTTCGATCCAAGCAGTGGTAGGGAATGAGTCAGACCTGTTAATACGAACGTTTTAATCGAGAGATCTACAACGTGTTACCACCACAAATCTCTGCATTTTTACAGGCGCACTGACCACGGTCTGCGTTGCTTAACCAAGAGTTCTGTCTCTCCTGCTCTTAGTCAAGAATGTGCGCCAAATCAAGTTTACCTTTCCCTGCCAGCGAAGGTTGTCGGCGTTCTTCATCACCCACTTCGTGAACCCAAGGACCAAGCGCTGGCTTCTCCTCTTCTAGATCTGTTGCCCCGCTCGCACCGTCAATCTCCTGATTGAGCTGTACGTGCCGCTCCTCGTAGGATGTCCAGTCACCGATCAAACACTCCTCCGAGATTCTAGCTCCTTGAAAAATGGCACACAGATCGCGAGGGTCCTGAAGTAAGTTTGCGAATACTTGAAGAAAATCGAGGTCAAAGTCAAACGACACAACACGATGGGTTTGCGTGTCGAAGGTGAAGGTAAACCGCCCTTCACCGTGAAACACACGTCCCAGCATTTTGGCAGCAATGCGGGGGTATTCGCGGATCGCTTCGGGAAACATCACATCGAGCGTATCCCGCGTGACTACATGCTTGTAACTGGCATAGGAAGTCACAACGGTCTGACCTACTGTCGAAACGACCTCAGACCGCAAAAACCGAAACTCGAGATTGGACAATGCTTTCGTGTACTGTTTCCACTGATGGAGCATCACTTCTCGACCTGCAAACCGGCCCATGGCAATGTTCTCGTCCATGACTTCCATGACGAACTTCGTCGCATCAATGGGAGCGCCTGGGTGATAACCGTTCTCAAACACGCGATGGTACTCCTGCACCATCTTGACGTAGTAGCCGTCTAGGGCATCTCGACGATTGAAGGTCCTTGCTTGAAGTATTTGCTGGTGTTCCAAAAGGCGATGGATCTCCTGTCGAAGACCCATCACGTCCAGCTCCAAATTATAGAGTTGCGAGGCCTGAGAGTCACGTGTTCTCCACTTAAGCTTCTTGCGGCGATATGGGGCCCGTCTTGCTGCAGCAAGGGCTGTAACGGCTGGAATTCGAGGAGCGAGTACAGGCCGAGATGGCACGGGTGTGACGTCAAAAGTTTTTGCAATCGAGTCGTCCGGTTGCATGGCTGGATTGTGATGTCCCTGGCAAGTTCCCAACTGGCCGGATTGAGCGACTGTCGGTGATCATCGACTGTGTCTAGGTGTCATTCGACTATAAGCTTCGGTCGGTTTTTTATTCGTTTGTCTAGTACCAGCAAGAGTTGCGTCAAACGCTCGTCTGTCCATCGTATTCCTTGGTATTCGTATTGGTGTGACGCACGAGTTCCCAGTCCAGAGTTCTGACTACAGTGTAAAAGATCACGCATCACGCTCCTAGGGGCAAAGGGTATCCAAGATTTCAATGTCAAAACGATCGATTTCGAGTTAACCCAACCGCTTGTAGTACATCTGGACACAAACTATTGGATTCAACTCACGTTTTCTAATTCTTTGCATCATTCGGGCCAGGAAATTCTTGGCAAATAGAGCACTCGTCAGTGGTCAGCACCTAAGATGTGATTGAGATGCAGCTTATATAGATTAGGGCACTGCTGCACACCACCCCAAATATCGTCCGAATAAATGGCGATCTGAATTCGATCTTTTTCTTTGTCATTACTCGGCTGCAGCACGGGGTATCTACCTGTGTCACCGATGAAGTACTGCTCGGTGATCGCTGCACTCTCAAGAGCTCGTTCGAATCTTGCAGCAGACAAGCAAAGACACTAAAGAAATCGACTTGTGTGTCATGCGGTGAGATCGAGGGTCGAACGTGAACGTGGATACTCCTGTGCCTTGGAACTGTCGACCAAGCAGTTTGGCCCCAATATGCGGATGCACAGTCTGAATCTGAGGAAACAAAGCTTTCAGTGCCGTTTGTGTGATCTTGAACGTGTACTCCGTGGTGGTCAAAACAATCGTCCCTTCATCGGCGGACGCAATCCGTGATTCGTTTAGGCGGCATTGGACTCCAGGGAACGCTGCGGTGTAGCGCGCCCACTGATCCAGTATCACTTCGTACCTCATACCCGACGAAGCGACCCACGGCGACCTCTTCATTCATCATGAGTTTGATGAACGCAACAGTATCTACCGAGTTTAGCGCCCCGCAGTCGAATCCGTCGGGTTGAGCAGTGTACCCGCGCTCGAACACCTTGTGATACTGCATAATGCATTTGACGTAGTAGTCGTCCAGCATTTCGCGCTGATTGAGCGTCTGAGTAAGCAACACTTGTTCGTAATCCTGAAGTGTCTTGATCTCTTGACGCAGATCATGAAGGTCAAGTTGCAGGTTGTAAAGCTGTGAGCTTTATTGGTCACGTGTGCGCCATTTGAGTTTTTTTCGGCACGAACCACGAGCAGCGACAGCATCGGCTGTTACTTGCGGTACTTGTGGTGCCAAACAGCTGAGGCTTTTGCATTATCATCTTGCTGTTGCATGGCGAGGTGGATTACGAACACCAGGACGACAAGTTGTGTCCGTGATGAATTGGAAAGTGAGAGCAGCCAGCGACTTAACATGAGTTCGCTCAAATGGAGCTCTGATCTCCATTTCTAGGGACCTACGCTTCGAAACGAGCAACGGACCGCAATATACTGAACTGACCTTATTTCGTCGAGTTCTCGTGAAACCTGCTAAGCCAAGTTCGACTAGAGAGTGCTGATTCTGGAGCGTGAGTTTGCAAAGGTACGATTCATTGAGGCATTTAACGGGAGCAATACATTCGCCACCGTCTGAACTGAGATTACAGGCACTGTTCAACAGGTTGCGATCTTCCTGCAGCAGTTGAAATACGCACTCGCACTGCTCGCGCCCGCACAATTCATTGCGGTGTGCGCGTTAGAATCCCCAACAAGTTTGTGCTTGTCGTCAGTACATTTCAGAAAGGAAGCAAACGCTTCCTGCACGCACTTCAGCTCGATTTCACATAAATATGCCAACAGGATCGTCAATTTCACACCCACAGATTATACATCCCGAGCCACACCAGTAGTGCTAGTGATGTTGCTCAAGCAGTGTTAGTTGGCTAGCATCGATTTCGGAAAGTATATACCGTCAAGATATCAAAAGGATGTCCTCACCGTCAATGTGAATCTCTTTCGAATGTTGATACGGGGTTCGCTAGTGTTAGTGATGGAAGAGCAAGCGTGGCGGGGTAACTAAGGTAGGCTCATCCAAAAAATTGCAAATGTAAAACAGAAGAATCGAGCTAGTATACACGCACATCAAATCTGCTTTGGTAAACCACAATCCAGTGTGGGCACGATGACGACATAATTACAACTGCAGTGATGGTCATCAGCGTGCAGACCACAGATATC
This sequence comes from Phytophthora litchii, assembly GCA_002812785.1. Lineage (NCBI taxonomy): Eukaryota > Oomycota > Peronosporomycetes > Peronosporales > Peronosporaceae > Phytophthora > Phytophthora litchii. Next base: position 14,526 of record PCFV01000629.1, on the reverse strand, counting down.
AAGCCTAAACTGCACTCCTGCGGATTTCGTTTTACCATGATCGTTCTCGACACTACACCTTAGTAGAACTAGCCTCGCAGGACATGTATTAATGTCGAAAGTCCAGTAGTAACCCACCACTTCGTGCATGGATTGTGGTATGAAAGAGTCTTGCAGATCCCAAAGGAGACGAAGGCGTCTTGGTAAACAAACAAAAGTGAGAATGAGAAACGAACGTCAGACTACGCTAGGCTAGGCTCGCGAGTCTCTATGTAGTCGCCAGCCACATTTGTTGCCTGTCCTTTATCTGAACAGAACCAGAAATCTGTTTGCTTGTACGTGCCAGGTCCTGCACAACGCGACTACAGCTGTACTACAGCCATGGAAAATTCCACATTTGACTGGAAGTGGTTGCACTCTGGGTGCTGACTCGCTCATTCTGCATCTCGCGACGAGTCTCACAACCATTGGCAAGATGAAGATTTACGCACTATGGGCAGCAGCGGCACTATTGGCGACGGTGCCGGTGACTTCGAGTGCTAAAGCTGAAATTGTGCGTCAGCAAGCGGCGACTACTGAGACAAAGTGGGTCCATCTCCGAAGAGCTCTAGTGGACACGACTACTGAAGAGGACAATGAGGAGGACTCTAGTGAATACGAAGCGGAGGATCCCGAATCGGTAGCAGAAGATGCGGTTACCGACAAAACGATAGAAACGCCGACTAGTGCTACCGACTCGTCGGTAGCAGAAGAAGAAGAGGAGTTTGATGAAAAAGAAGAGGAAGAAAATGAGAACGAAGATGCTTCGACGAGTGCACCAATCAACTCGATGGAGTTGCCCGATGAGACTGAAAAAGAAGAATTTGATGAAGTCGTGAAGGACGAGGATGAGAACTTGACAGTCACATCGACCGATGCTTCTGTCGATGTGGAGGAGGAAGAAGAAGAGTTTAACGAAGATGCAAAAGAAGAAGACCAAACACCGACGGGTACGTCGACCACAACAATTGATTCAACGACAGAGTCACCGAATGCGGCTGAAGAGGAGGTAGAAGAAATGGACCCAGTAACAGAGTCGTCAAGTGGAGACAAAGACGGAGTAGAGACGACCACGATGACTGACCCAGCACCAGAGTCTGCTGAAGACGAGGTAGAGACCACCGCGGTGACGAACTCAAAGACAGAGTTGTCAAATAAAGATGAAGATGAGGTAGAGAACAACATTACGACTGAATCAACGACAGAATCTCCTGAAGACGAGGTACAAACTACGAATGAATCAACGACAGAATCTCCTGAAGATGAGATAGAGAACACTACGGTGATTGACTCAACAACATCAACGACAGAATCTCCTGAAGATGAGGTAGAGAACACTACGGCGATTGACTCAACAAAAGAGGCCTCAAGTGGAGTTGAAGATAAGGTAGGGAACACCACTGGGACGGACCCAACAATCGACTACGAGGTAGAGAACACCTCAATGGCTGATTCAACGACAGAGTTGTCAAATGAAAACGAAGACGAGGTAGATAACGCCACCAAGACGGATTCAACAACAGAGTCGTCAAGTGGAGCTGACGATGAGGTTGAGGACATCACGGTGACGGACCCACCGACTGAGTCGCCACATGAGGATGAAGATGAGGACCAAAACGAACAAAATACTTCGACACCAGTTAAGACGACGTCAGAGTCGGCTGCTGTAAAGAATAAAGATGCCAGTCAGTCAGCACCCGGATCAACCGCTGTGGAGAGTGAAGGTGTGGATGAGACGGCAATAGGATCCGCTTACGCAGAAAGTGAAGGTTCCAGTGAGACGACATCGGCGTCTACCGCTGTCGAGAGTGAAGATGGCAGTGAGACAGAGGATGTCACTCAGACGACATCGCAGTCGCCTGCAGCGGAAAGTGAAGATATCAGTGAGACGACATCCGAGTCGACCGCAGAGGAGATTGAGGATACCAATGGTGATAAGGATTCAAATGTCGACGTGACGGATGATTCTGCAACCGACAACGGCGAAGGCTACGCAGATGGAAGTGATGAAGAAATCGAAGACACAGAGACACAGAACACTGCGGTGGATGAGACGTATGAGGAGGAGGAAGGGCAGAAACTGTAATTTCTGTAGCAACTTCACTCGCTTCCAATACAGCGTACAACGATCGGTGTTCATTTCATGTCATACTTACAATCTAGCTTTCGGTATATTCTACATAGGTGAGATCTTCTTGTCGCCACTGCTTGTCTTCGTCGGTCCAACCCACTTTGCCAGTAATTTTCGCACCGATCTCTTGCTTCATAAAATATTGAAACGCAGGCTTCCCTATCATCATCTCAATCTTGGATGCATTCGCCTCAATATTCGCGAGTGCCTGGCGAACGCGAAAGCTGGTCGCACATTCCAAGTCACAAGGCAGCACACCGGTATCCTCGACTATCGTTGTTGTTTTTGCCAGTGTTTTACCTAAGTGCTTGATTACCATGTCGGTCTGTGTAGGTCTGCATACGGTGATGCACCCAAAACCTTCTTCACGCAGAGCGGAGTGACTAAGCTTGACCACTGTGTTGCACCCGCACACGTACATGACGTGAAAGCGGTACTGCGGGAAATGCGACTCGCACATTTCTCGTACGTGCGTCAAAGTGCTCAAGTAATCGAGAACTCTTCGCCGAGTAATCTCCCATTTGTCCACTTCAATCCACGACGACGATGCCACAGCAGATTCTATCAGGGCTAAGCGATGTCGCTTAGTGATCATTTCGCGCGGGTTCCCACGGTTCTTAACGCGCACAAAAGTATCATGAGATGGCGAGATAAAAGCCCCAACGACCGGAAATTTGTAGTTGGACTCTACGTATTGCCTCGCAACGTAAAATGCTCGAATGTGCAGCATATGAATTGGGTTGTAGGCCCCACTCGAAACCAATACTATCACATCGACCTTCTTGGATGGCGATGAACCAGGAATTGGTTTTGAGACGGAATCAGTCCCTCTAAGTTGCTCAAGATTCTGTGCGACCTTGAGAAGAGGATATTGAATACTCCAAATTGGGTGATTAGTAGGCAGCGCTGGCCGAACAAGACTGTGGTGCTTGGACGGTGACCCGTCCTTTACTAGGACAGCTAGTTTGTTGCGAATAACAGCAACAGATTGCTCCGCTTCAATTTCGAGAAGAAACTTGATGACATCACCGATCTCTGCATCTACTAGCTTTTTCAGTAGTATGAGCTGTAAATGCACAGTAGCACATTATGTTAGAATTCAGTCTACATTTCGAAATGACACAGCGTCACACCTCGTCTTCTGGTAGCGTTGCTATCGCGTTCAAGCGCTTGAGAATCTGGTACAACCGATGTCGCTGGGATATCGCAAAAGTTGCGCCTTCGCCATCTTGATCAATGATGATCTTGGTCTCGTTATGTTGCGGGGATGAAGCAGAAGGACTATACTGATCATTCGCTACACTAAAAGTTTGGCCCGATAAGATGCTGTCATCACCTGCTTGTTCGACATCATCGCTGGAAACAAAAGCCAAGATTTTGCCATTGAAAGGCACTACATCCTCAGTGTTTGCTTTGACGGAATTTCCAACAGGAGACCCAAGTGAAACGACAGTACTCTGAGTTCGAGTTGTTGCTGCTGGTGCTGTAGCTATTCGGCCGCTAGAAATCCCATCGATGCATTGAACGGTTTTCAGCTCGCAAGTAGACTTCGTACCACTAGATTTTGAAGACGTATGAAGACCACCAAGATTGTGCTACAGATACAAAACTGTGAGTCCATCATAAAGATATTGGTAGGTTGTACGCCTTACCGTGAGCTCAACATGTGATCCTGCTATTCCGTCCGTCAGTGGTGGTAATTTTGATTTACTTGGTGTGAGAGCTTCAATTTGATGTTTGGCTAGTTGTTGTTCGAGCTCCAGCACGCGAGATTTCAGAGCTTCTAGCTCTGCCATGCTTTTCGCCAGTGACCTGGGTGTTAGTGTCTGCAGACTCGGGTCCTGTTCCAGTCGATGGATCTGACGTCCGTTAGCGTCGTGAGTATTGTTTGACATGTTGTTCTCGGCTTGCTGTGGAGTGGCCATTGTTCGCTTCTTCCTCATTACCGCTAGAGTGAGTCGTCTGTCAATCCGTTACAGGGCAACATGGGAGCTCAAAGTCCACTATTATTTTAGACTTAACGTTTCTGCGCCGAATCATTTGGTGACTTGGGGGTATCCACGACCTCAAGCATAATGTCACTGTAGCTTCCTGATGTCTTTCGTCGTAGCACATTTCGGATTCGGTGCTCTGGGTCGTTATCACCCATGTTTTCCTCCGATGTGACTCGGGTCAAAAGTCCCTTCATTTGCCGCAGAATGCGGCTACCTGCTGCCTCCGATTCTACACCAGAGTTACTCCGTGCCTTCTGGTTGCGCAGCTGCAGTCCCTGTGAGGTCAGGTATACATCTCCGAAGAGCACCCACTGCTCCACAACGGCGTGACTGGTGATCCAGCCATCCGCTGTCCTTGTCAGTGGTACTGGTACAGCTCCGCCTTTCGAAGCCATGAGTTCTTCTACGTGGTGGCGGCCCACAATATACATGGCGACACACGCACACACTAGTCCGAAGAACATCATCCCGGAAGGAAACGTAAACGTTCCCCAATGGTAATTCACCTGCTCCAACAACATCAGCTCACCACTGACTCCTGACACAAGTGCCAACGAATACAGCACACTAGCTGCCAATTGCCAACGAGTGAGACGGTAAATACCCGAGAACTCATTGTACAGGACCAACAGCAACGATGCCGTCATGAGCAGCTCGAACACGAACAGCGGCGCAAACACAATCCACCACGACAATGGCGGCTGTGTCCATTCCAGCGATCCAAACCGCCGTTGTGTATCCGTCTGATACGCCAACAGCAGTGTAAACACAAACAGAAGCACCCAGCAAACTCCCTACAGCAAGATAAAAATCAAAAGTCAATTCAACTTTCCACATCCTCAAAGATACTTTTTCACGTACCGGAAGTGTGCTGTCAGATCTGCAGAGTAGATATCTCACTACAAATGCTACTTGAATCACCATTAACGGCGCGTAGCAAATATAGAGACTTGTCGCCACTGTATTCTGCAAACTGGCACAGAAAGCCAATTCGCTCCAAAGCAGCAGCACGGTAAGTGGGAAGCTGATGGCATAAACCAGTACAATCCGTCGGAGAAGCGGCAGCAGTGGCTCATTGCTCATAGACTCGACGTCGGCCCAACGTCGCAGTGTCTTGGCGTGACGGATAGACGCCACGTGCGCGTACAACATGGCTACATTGGCCAGCCAGAAGGGCAAGAAGATGAGCCACCAATTGACACGTGCGCCTAGGACGCCCTCGAAGTTGAGCGAGACCAGCGCCACGCCCACAACGCAGCCAAGTGCGTAGAGCAACACCCCGTTGAGAAGCGCAGCCAGCGCCTTCTCCGCGAAGATCAACGGCTGGAATTGTCCTGTGTCCGACAAACGTCCGTCGCTTGATGGCGCAGGCATCGACATGTACGAGCCCTCGAAGGACGTCGAGTCGCCTTGACCTAACGCACGTAAGAGAGGCGAACGCTCGCTCAGAGCGCTGCTGCTTGGGGCGCGAGGAAGCACGTCGGAGCCCCCGTTGCCCATCATGTCCACGGGACGTATCATACAGGGAGAGATGATGAATGAGACTGTTGAACGACGGGAGAAGAGGGATGTTATCATAGAGGTCATTGTGGTGGAGAAACGGGTTGTGTACGATACACAAAGTTATAATATATGATATTAGAGGTTGTGTCGATTTGAGAACGATCACGGTAAACACCGTGCGTTGTGCCATATACCACGCAGTGAGTTGGGATGTGGTTCTGGAGACCTGGATATGACAAACAGGTCTCGTTGCTAGCCATATCCAGGATAAGCTGTCTGTAAAGATCACATGCAGCCATGTTGTAATCAGATTGAGATGGGCAAGCTGGCGGTGATCTTGGCCACGTCCGATAACCTCGCTACATCGCAATGAACGCAGTATTCGCGTACTTGTCAAGTCAGGCATTCTAAGTGTAGTTATAATACGTTAAATGTTCATTCCTTTGCAAGTTGCATTCCATAGGATTTATTTCACTGGATAGTAAACATTTCTCCAGACAACCACACTAGCTCTACCTTTCACAACTCAATTGTTCAGGCATAATTCACCGCCTGTGAAGCAGATTATTTGAAAATGCACCACACAGCATGAAGACTATCAGCAATTTGTGTAACACTTGCACTAGTGTGTGCTTTGCAATAGCAAGTGTGTGTTTTGCAATTAAGACTTCATCAAGATCGAGGAAGGAGTCGAAGAAGTAAGATGTTTCGAATGTAGATAAACTACTATGGCGATTGTAATCAGATTGGGATAGACAAGATGAAGTTGCTTTGATGATCATGATCACTTCCGCCAACGCTCTACTTTTTCAACCCCACCACCTCGCAGTGAGCGCAATATTCGCTCCTGCTCCAGTTTTTCCTGCTCGATTCGGCCCTCGTTGTCCTTCAGTTGCTGGCGTAGCTGCTTGCTCTCATCTTGGAACCGCGCCTGGATGCGCGCTGTAGCAGGGTCCATTTCATGATAGAGACGCGAGTGGTAATCAGCCACTTCAGCACGTAGTTGCTGATGGAATTGAGCAAGCAGAAGATCGCAGGTTATCGCTTGATCTTCGAAGCGTTGATTAGTGCCATGCTTGTTCTCCGAACACTCGGTCCGCTTCGAGCACAGCAGCACAAACTGCGGTAGCACTTGCGAGTGAACTGCAGCTCGTCGAGCCATATAAACATGTCCGCCTGACGGTGAAGCAGACCACGAGCCTTTTTCACTGAGTTCCAGCTGTAAGAATGCCGTTGGTGGAGGAGGTAATACCGACCCTCGTGGACTTGCAACACCATGGAGGCCTTCGAGAGAGGATAGACACACTTTCTCCGGGTGGAATAGCTCGATAATTTGCTGCATTCGTACTCGACACAACAGGAGACTGAAACTTTCGATCAGTGCCGTCGATTCGATAGAGGACGTAGAGTCCACTTCTGGCAACGCCTGAGGCAACGACTCAATATCCATTTCGTTGTCACTCAATGGTTCCAACTCGCCGACGGTACCATTGTAAAATTTTAGAGCGACCAAAGGATTGGAGAAGAGAAAGACCCAATTGTCGGTTGAGTCGCTGCGGTCGCTACCATGCGCGCTAGAAGTCGATGACACCAACCCATTTTGAAGAAATGATTCCACTTGGTCGTCATTGGCAACCATGTAAAGATACAACTCACTGCCTTGTGAACCATTCTCTTTCTCCATTCGTCTTGCACTAGCTTCAAATGCCGCTGTCAAGTCGTCATGAAAAAAGCGGTAAATCTGCAAAATATGCACTAATCGATCATCATGATCTTCGGTGCCGTACACAACCCCTTGCTGCTGGTTTTGTGGCTGGCGAAAACTCTCGGCAATAAATCGATAGTCTGGCATGTGCTGGAGAAGCTGTTGAAACGCGATCTTGGATGGAAAAGCGTTCTGCAGTGCTGCTATTGTGAGCGCTTGATTCTGCTCAGCCATGGCCTCCAGTTCCATGATCTCGTAGTCGCGTTCCTCTTCACGTAATGCTCTCTCTTCACGTTCACATTGCTCCTTAATTGAAGTAGTGAAGTGCTGCTGAAGCTTTGCAACGTTTTCTCGTAGCAACTGAAAATTTTGCTCACGTAGTTGAAGCTGTCGGTGTTTTTCCTTTTCAATCTGCTCTTGGCCAGCGGTAACACAAGCTTCTACGTCGTTCAAGGCTGTGATCAGCTCTTGTTGCAACATTTGCGCATTTGACCTGCCTCGTTCCTTCTTCGTAGAGATCGAGCGTAACTCCTGTTGGTATGCTAGTGTCAGTTCCGCTAGTTGGTCATTAAATTCCATCGACTGCTCACGTCATTAGCAAGTATGTATCAGAAACAAGTGTGGATTTGTTCCCACTGAAAAGCAAGCTCGCTAGTACCTGTGTGAAAAAATTATCTTCTGCAGTTGTGCGCTCATCGCTCCCCACCATAGTTCCGTCTAGTTGACGCAACTAACACAAATGGCGCAGATACATCGTTAGATCTAACTATCGTCTTACAGCTACCACTAGCATACCTGTTTTACGATAGTAATGGCATAGGAACGATAATCTGGGTGAGTCACGATCGGGTTTGAACCAAAGTGCTCGTCTGTAAACGATAGTTGGCGTAATACAATGAGCTTGCGAAGGTGTTCGAGTTCATCCACGTCACGAATACGGTTGTTCGCCAGGTTAAGCCTTTGCAGATTTACCAAGTCCGAGATGCCTCCATTAGATGCCTGTAGTGTTTGAATTTTGTTGTTCTACCAGCAAGTAAGTCAGATATGTAGCATTATGCCGACGAAATCGTGATACACTCACCTGTAGCCACAGCTCTCGCAAATCCGTGCAGAACCCTAAGTTTTCTACTCTCGTGAGGCAATTGTCGTACAACCACAAAGTCTTGAGCTTCCGACACCTTTCAAGTCCCTCAATTCGACAAATGTGATTTTGCTGCAGATAGAGATAACGCAGTTGGCGCAGTGCCGACAATCCATTCATTTCCGTGATGTTCTGGTTGCTCAGACACAAGTGCACGAGCGATGCGCCGACTGGCTCGAGGTTGGAAATCTTCACGAGGTTGCAATTTACCACTGCGCACGTTACGTATTTCGTAAGCAAGACTCAGTGAGTCATAACTAGGTCTTACTCGTGAGTTTCTGTAAGTTCTTGCATTTGTGTAGAGCGCTACTGTCAATGCGCTGGAAGTTGCCAAAGATCACTTCGATCTCTTCGATCTCCTCGTGTTCAGCGGCGCCCGTCGCCTCGGTCTACAAATGCATCAGCGTTAATATGTTAGAGCAAGCACAGAATCGGGTGCTGAAGCCACGCACGACTGAGGCAAACGTGAAGACGCCATTCATCGCCAACACCAGCGACTCCGAATTGTGTGTCGCTTGAAGATCGCGAACTTGTCAGTGGTGTGGCGAACACCACTTAAAAATGTAACCCTTAAGTGGATACTCTGAAGTTGTCCACTTCAGAAGGGTGTACCCAAGACCTGGGTCACCCTTACGTAGCCGTTACAAGCTTGCTTTGTTGCCAGGTGTGAGCACTATCACGTACTTTTGTGTGAGGCCATCGCGACGAAAGTCTGCTGTACAGCGTGAATTTTCAGAGCTTCTTTGGGCGTAGCACGATTTTTTTATGGTGTTTGACACTGTCAAATTGGCAGTGATCTTGGTGGATGGTAACATCAGTTCTAGCATAGGTATCACAGCGAAGCACCATATGCAGGAGGCTTCCTTGATTGCGCCAAGGAGACTTATGAGGCAGGATATCGCTCCAGTTTGAGTGCTTCCATCAATTTCAAGGGAACAAAGTTGGTAATTGTCGGGCTGAAGACTAGGAGAAGGAGGTCCCTAAGTTGGATTGAAGCAACACAAGAGCAAAGTAGAAGGCGACATATTAGATGAGTCATTATTAGTCGAGCAAGAGTTTAGTTTACGATTTCAAAACGGAAGCGCAGTCTGAAAACAGGACGAGTTCATAACGATACAGCTGTTACAAGAACTGCGACGATGTTGGGATGCGAATGGACCTTCGTCAAGTGTCTACTCTGTGGTCCTACCTGGCCAAAGTCGATCTTCTTCTTTTCACAAACAATGCACGATGACGATGCTTTAGGTTGTGCCAAGTCCGTAAACGAAGAACATAGCAAGCGAATCTGAAGCCCTGGACATGCGACCAAGTAAACTTCAATCTACTTCCACGGATGCGCAAATCATCTTCAGAAATCCGTACTCTGATAACCTCTAACAATAAGTTTCATGTCCACCATGCCGCAATAACTACACCATGTGAAGCTTTCTTTCATTATTTATATATTGTGTAAATGAAAGCATCCAAATCACTGCAGAATGCAATCAGTCCGCCGCGACCCGGTTCTACGCGCACGCTAAGAAAATGTGGAGCGCAGAGAACAAGCCAAAGAACGAGACACTTGCTCGGTCTCAGTCGGCAAAGAGAAGACTTGACTGCAGCAATGGGGAACTCGACGTCCAAGAAGAGCGGCATCAACAGACGCCATTCCACCAGTACGCGCGAGCTCGAGAAGTTCACACAGCCCACAGGGTACGACGTAATCTGAGTGTAGCGTTCATTTGAGCCCAGTACTGATGCAGCTTACGCTTCTGCAGTTTGTATCCGAGCTGTCCGTGGGAACTCAAGACGGCGCGTCGACTCATTCTAGAGCGCAGACTGGCGCCGCGTTTCTCCGGCAAAGAGACCAAGGAGGGGTCCTTCGCACTCGAGTGCCCGATCTGCTTCATGGTGAGAAGGGAAAAGTGTCTTCGTTGAGGCCAGTGCACTGACTTGTTTGCCGTGATGATGTGCCAGTTTTACCCTGGAAGTCTCAACCTCTCGAGCTGCTGCAACAAGCCCATTTGCTCCGAGTGCTACCTGCAGATCCGTCCACCAGAAAAACCCATTTCGTGCGTGAAGACATGTTGCCATTGGACTTGGATCCGAGATTGACATGATTTGTGCTGTTCAGATGCCCATTTTGCAATCATGAAGCTTTTAGTGTCCACTACACACCGACATCGACCGAGCTGGCGTCTATACGCTCCATGAAGGTGTGTTTCCTTCCCCTTTGACGCTGGGATGGCGTTATGCGGCGTGCACTCACGGTTTTATGTTACGTTGTAGAACCTGCGGTCTCCACGTCGAAGCAGCGCTATCGGCATCCCCAAGCGTGCAGAGTCTCAGCCTGCGGACTCACGTTCACAGAGTGTGCAGTACGCGTCGGTGGAAGACCGCGACCGTATTCGTGACTCGCTCCGCTCGCAACTCAGTATCAGTGACAAGCCCGTGACCAATAGCCCACACCCCAACAGCGTCGCAGCGCTCAATGACGCAGCGTCGCACATCCTGGCTACCCCCGCGGATGCTGCGCGTCTGGAGGAGCTGATGCTCTTGGAGGCCATTCGACGGTCAATGCAGGATATCCGTGTCGGAAAGGACGACGACGAAAGAGGTGGATCACAAAGCAGCTTGCAGCCAACGCGCGGGAGTGGAGAAGATGGAGAGGACGACGACAGCGACGCCGACTATGCTGATGTGGCGCCGTTGAGTGCGTCTCAAATCACGGTCAGTGCGTCGGGCGTTGTGAACTACTCATCGTCAACCCCTTTTAATCCCAACCAGCACGCCTTGCGCAACAGTGACACGCTCCTGCCACAGAGCTGGGGTCGTTCGACGATTGAAAGCTCGACATAACCAATGGACGAGTGTTTGTGCAGACAGACCGGGGTTGCAACGGGACGTGGCTGTGCCGCTGTCGAGTGTAAACGTTGGTGAGTTTGTGTGGATGCTGTGTGGTGCATGGCGGCGGGATGTGGTTTCGTGCTAGTGGCAAGTCGAGACGAGCGGGTGTACGTCTAGGCAAAAAGAGAGAAGGGCGCAGACGAGTACGACGAACGAAGGCGCTCGTTAAGTTATTTGGCGTCGCTATGCTCAGTATATAAGTCGATAAGTCATTTCCGTTTGACAGAGACCTTTGTTTGCTTCCCTCATCACTTGAAGCGATTTCGGATGACATCTTCATGAGCCAAGGTGTCGGCACCTTTGTCGCCTCCCTGTAGCACTTTCCACAGACGATTGGCTGAGGATCATCATGGCTGATCGCAGTGTGCGTGTCTTCACGGTAGCCAATGAGTCCCGCTACGTGGTAGTGCGCAACGTTCCAGCGCTTGGAGTCATTGAGGACCTGCTCAAGCGGCTCAGTCTCTATGGGAAGGTATGTGAGTACCGACTGCTGGACCACGCAGACGACCGGGAGGAAGCACTGAAGTACGAGAATACAAGCCAAGACGACGACGAGTTCACGGACACGGTGTGGGTGCAATACGAAACGGTGAACAACGCACGTCATGCCAAGGCGCGCGGCACGCAGAAGCCGTTCTACGGCAATCGACTACAGATCTCTTACGCGCCGCATTTCGAGTCTCGCGAAGACACAGCAGACAAGTTAGTGCAGAGACGGCAGTTGCTACAGCGCCGTGCGCGTCCAAATGTCCATCATGCAGAAAGAAGGTCAGCTCCGATGACAAATAAGATGGGGTTAGCACCATGTAATCCACCGCTTCCTCCTACTGATGCTGGTGATAAGACTGAGTTCATCGGTCCTCGACTGCCATCGAGATCTCAGCAAATTGCGCCGAGGCTGCCTCAGGCACCATCCAGACCGCCTCCAAGACAAGCTCCTACGACGGTAAAACCACAGGAAAACACAAAACGCCGTCGTATATAACTGGTTGGATGCATGTAGTATGTAAAGCATAGCTACACAAGCTGCTTGAACTGGCGACGTATGGAACGAATAAACAGCGCCAGATCGCCCGTCTCGTTGAGATCCGTCACCAGTTGATTCAGCGAAGTCACGTCTTCATTGCACGCGTCAACTATAGCAAGCATCATAACGGAGAGTCAATAATTCCCACACAACATAGTAAAGAAACCACTTTAACCACACCAATATATCTATCCGTGATCGGGTCTATCGTGATCCGAAAAGAGAATTCACGAGTCGGATTCTGCGCGTCGATCTGTGTGAACCGTACCACAATGCGATCCGCTGCATGGCACAACAACTAACAGATTAAGCAACACTCCCCCACTCATCACAACATTTCACCACCCACCTTCCGTGTGCTCGAAAAACAGCCCGAGTCTCTGGTACATGGTGAGTCCCTGCTTGAGCTCCTGCAGCTGTTGGTCGTGCATCGTCTGCTGCTTCTGTGAGTCCGCCACTAGTTGCTTCAGCTTAGCGTCCTCCTCCACCGTTCTCTCGAATAATTGCTTCACCACGGGCTCACGTCGCATCTTCTCAGCCTGTAACACTTCGATTTCCACTTGACTGGCGTTCAGTTCCCTCTCCTTGGTGTGTGTATCTGCAGTAGTATAAATTATAGTCACATTTACTAGTACGATACAGTGAATTATTCTTTCGCGTTGACGACGCACCCGTCGACAGCTTCTGATGCTCGATCTGCAGCATTTCGCGCTTGCGCTGCGCTTCGTCCGTCATGCGGTGGTGCTCCTGAGACTGCAATTGGTCGGCGCGCTTCTCCTCCAGAATGCGCGTCTTCTGCATCTCCACCCATGTCTCCAACTCCGTGCGCGTGCTCAGGTTCAGCTGTACGAGCGACTCCGTCTCGAGCGGAGGCGGCAGCTCCGCAGCGCGCCAAGTCTCCAGTGCCTGCATTTTCAGGGCATTTTTTTATTGAAAAGCCATAAATAATAGATAATGTCCCATGGATAAATGAGTTTATTATGCTACACGCACGTCTTGGTCGAGGTCATGTATTCACATGCTTACTAAGCGAAGTACTACGAGTTTTCAATGCGACCACTGTACAATCCACAATGCGCTTAGGCCATAGCAACTGGGCTCTTGTCGGTTGTGGCTACTGGGGTCTTGACCTCAACGTACGACGGCGTGGTGGCCGTGTGATTGCTGCGGCTGAACAGCGTCTCGATGTCCTCGAGCAGAATGCCCTTGGTCTCTGGGCAGTAGAAGTAAGTGAATAGCCCGCACAGCAGCGCGAGGCCGGCGAACATGAAGAAAACACCGTTGATGTTCATGTACGGGAAAAGCTTCACGACTTCCGTCATCAATGCACCGCCAATCCAGTTCGCAGCGGTGGCCACAGACACAGCAGACGCACGCACATTGAGTGGGAAAATCTCTGAGCAGTAGATCCACGGCAAAGCGCCCCATGACACGGCGTAGCTAAAGACGAAAAATGCCGTGCCAATACAAATAAACCAGCCACCAACTGTAGGGCAACCAGAGTCATCGACGTTACCATCGCAAATCGCTGTGAACAAAATAGCAGCAAACAAGTGGCCGATGACCATACCCACAGCGCCGATCATAGCCATATAGCGACGTCCATACTTGTCTAGCCAAATCAAACCCGGTGTCGTGCTCAAACAGTTGACACCACTCAACAGGAGCGAAGCGTAGATACCAGCGCCCGTGATATCCTTGAAAATAAGCGAGCCGTACGTCATGATCGGGTTGATGCCAGTTGCCTGCTGTCCGAGCTGCAGGGCCATGGCGATGAACACGCGTCTCCGAACGGTGGGTTCCCACAGTCCCGCCATGCCCTTGTTACCAGTCTCCTCCTGAGTAATCTGGTCACCAATCGCATCGAGTTCATGACGCACATTTTCGGTTTGACGAAGTCGCTTGAGTACAGCCTCAGCCTGATCCCTACCCTTCTGTTGATATGTCCATCGAGGACTCTCGGGCACGCAGAAGATACCGCACATGACGATAACTGGAGGGATCATCGACACCGCGTTACTGATCCGCCAGCCACTGCTGTCGTCCATGACAAGAATGTTGATAAGATTAGCAAGCCACTGACCGAACGTGACAGGGAGTACCATCAAGCCCGACAGGCGA
>PCFV01000628.1:0-19102 GCA_002812785.1 Phytophthora litchii | reverse complement strand
GTTGATAACTCGCTTGTAGGTCTAATAAAACAATTGACCATTTGGTGCCAAACTATGCTAGTTGTAGATGTGATGGTCTTTAGTGCGTGTTGTGAAACGATTAACTTCCTGATTAACTAATACGCCCAGGCAACTAGAGTCAGTCTCTATGACGAAATTGTGTTCATTCACACTATTCGTCATTTTACAATTATGTCTATTGCCAACTTGGATGATAATTGTCCTCGTCAATTGACAACAGCATCAACCATAAAATGGATGGCACTGACAAACTACAATAGGGTAGGAGAAAGCGATAGCGATGTCTAACTTTAATATCACTTTCGATTTTGCCATCGAGCCCAAGCTTCTAAAACAGTCTCTCTATTACAACAAAAGGTCTTCCAATTATGAAAAACTCTTTCTAATGAATTTGATAGTTTTAGCGTAACCACTCGAGAAAGTTGTCAGTAGTACTGTTATAGAAAACTCCCTTGTTCTTAGCGAAGAGTCCTGACGAAAGATACCCGTGAGCTGCATTGCAGTATGCGATTGGTAACGTGTGAATCGAAATTGAAATTGTTGTTGCTAAACTTGAAAGTGTCAGAATACAACTGAACCTTGTAAAAATGAAATGGATATAATGCAGATTCTGACCTCAGTTATTATCACGGGATTCTCAAACATTAGTTTTGACTGAAGCAACAAAGGAGGCAAACTGAGATGTGAAGTGTACGTTAAGCTCTGAAAATGTTGAGAAAATATATCACGCAAGCAGTACAAAATTATCAACTACATTTAATATTCTGAAGGGTGAGTTCTAGATCACTCTACCATGATAGTGGTGATATCACTAGAACTGATTTCATTGGTATTTGAAGACAAATAGAACAAAGGATTGAACTATATTGCTTTATATTTACTCTGTAAGAAGAAAATATGCTCCACAGGTTATTACGTGTGGATAATGGCATTATGGGCGATTCATTGATCGCTGCATTTCCGTCCAAATGCGATCTGAAAGCTTCTCAGGCTTAGGTGGCAGCGGTTCGTTACTGACCTTCATTTTCTCCCGCTCGTTAGCTGTCTCCATACTCGAGCGACTGGTAGCATCCCACTCGAGAAATCCCTTGACGATGTCCGGCATTTCGGCAGGTTGAGGCGGAATCGGCCCATCGTATACTTCCGAGATCATCTTGTTGAAAGATGCACCTCCTCCGGGTTCCTTGACCACAACACGAGATAGTCCTTCAGCATATTGTTGACCAGTGATAGGATCTTGAAACTGGTGCAAAAAGTAGATCCAGTCCTTGTCCCAGTAGATTATCTGTGTCTTGATCTCGTATGCGTGGAAAGGAGGGATGGCATGACGATAGCGAATGGACTGCGATGCAACTAAGAACATCCGGCGATTCTTTAGTGCTTGCCAAAGGACGCCGTTAGACCTGAAAACAATGAAAAATTATTTGCCAGACTCAATAAGGGAACATCAAATACTGACAAGTGCTTACGCCGTGAAGTGCCAACGAGCAAGTTCCATGCCGAAGAGGTAGGACGAGTTATTGAGGTGTAGATTTACATCACAGTCCAGGAACCCGGAACGAGCTTTCCATACCGCTGGGTAATGCAGTCCTGCCAAACCAGAGTGAGGGCTCTTATGCAGAGCACCATGCACGAGGCCGGAGCCAATGTTCCAGAGCATACGAAGCACCATCGAGAACAAGCGAGTCCGACGTGGCGAATCAGAAACTGAAGTGCCCCCTCACAATCTCCGATGAACCACAAGCGTTTATGCACATTTCGTTGATATAACGGTTGTTGGTTCATGCTGTACATGTTCATAACGCTTTGATAAGCCTTTATAAGGTGCCAACGACAATGAACGTGCTCTTGGTGCATCTACTCCTGCTCGAAAGCGACCTTGTACACGTCGTCGTAGTAGTCGGCGAAATGTACGTTCAGGTCCTTGCGCAGGTACTCTTCCAACTCGTCGAAATCACGCTTGTTACCAAGTGGCAGGATGAGCGTCTTCACACCTGATCGCTTGGCAGCAATTGTCTTCTCCTTGATACCACCCACAGGCAGAACCTTGCCCACAAGCGATAACTCTCCCGTCATAGCAAGGTCAGGTTTCACCGTCCTGGGAATGCGAAGAAAGGTTAGTAAAGCGATCACACACGGTTTAGCAATTCAACACCACGTACTTGTTCATGGCAAGAGAAAGGAGTGCCGTCACCATGGTACAGCCAGCTGACGGACCATCCTTTGGTGTAGCTCCCTCAGGAACGTGCAAGTGCACCTCATTCTCCTCGAAAAACTTATTCTCCGGGTCAATAGCGTGCATCTTGCTGCGAGCAAACGTGTGTGCGATCTTCGTACTCTCCTCCATGACAGATCCCATCTGGCCTGTGGTGATAAGGCCTGAGCGGTCACCTTTCGTGTACACCTTAGTGGTCTCAATGTACAGTGACGCTCCACCCATTGCCGTCCAAGCAAGTCCCATCACGACACCCGGAAACTGTTTGTCGAACATGCGATCGCTAACGTATACAACAGCAGAATATCGTCAATGTAAGAAATAATCAATGGCAAAACAAAGTCGTCGAAGACTTCTACGTACGACGTGAAAATTGGCTTGCCGACGTATTTCGACAGCTTCTCCGGAGTGATGAGGAAACGATCCTTGTCGTCCGACACTTCCTCTGTGTCCTTCGCCTCAGTAGTCAGTTCTCCAGCCTCCTGTTTCTCAGCTGTCTTAGCATTCTCCATGTCTTCAACAACTTCAAGGGCAACCTTGCGGAAGATCTTCTCCACATGCTTCTCCAGGTTACGCACACCGCTTTCGCGACAGTACTGCTTGACCAGAGTCAGGATTGCATCGTCCGTCAAACCCAGTGATTCGGGCGTCGTCTCTGACTTCTGCAGACCCGTTTTCTCCCGAGCTTTCAGTACAAGGTATTCTTTAGCGATCGCTAACTTCTCCGGCGAGTCATAACCTGACAGACGCAAGACTTCCATTCGATCCAGCAACGGTCCAGGGATAGTGTCCGTAACGTTGGCAGTACAGATGAAGAGAACCCGAGACAGATCAACGGGTACATCCATGTAGTGGTCTACAAACCCGCTGTTCTGCGACGGGTCCAGAAGCTCCAGAAGAGCTGATGCCGGATCTCCCTGGTATCCACGGCCCAGTTTATCAATCTCGTCAATCAAAATCAGCGGGTTCGAGCTCTGGGTGGACTTTAAGCACTGAATGATCTTGCCTGGCATAGCACCAACGTATGTACGGCGGTGTCCCTTGATCTCTGCAACGTCGCTGAGACCACCAACCGAGAAGCGGTAGAACTCGCGATTCAACGAGCGAGCGATAGATTTACCTATACTCGTCTTACCCACACCAGGAGGACCGACAAAGCAGACAATCTTACCCTGGACATCACCCTTGAGTTTGGAAACCGCAATGAACTCTAAGATACGTTCTTTAATGTCCTTGAGACCATAGTGGTCTTCATCCAGAATCTGCTTCGCCTTCGCCAGATCGAAATTCTCCTCAGTAGCCTTACCCCATGGCAGTTGAGTCAACCAGTCCAAGTAGTTGCGCGTGACATTAAACTCAGAAGAATTCTTCTCCAACATCGACATCTTGTTGAGCTCATCTTCCACAACTTCATTGACATTTGCAGGAATACTGCCGGGTACAAATTCAGCAAGACGTTCACGGTATTTAGTGATCATGGCATCTTTATCATCTTTTTCCATCCCCAGTTCCTTCTTAATTGCCTTCAATTGTTCCATCAGCAAATAATTGCGTTGGTTCTTCGACACTTTCTCCTCCACTTGTTCCTTGATTGTCTGTTGCACTTTACTCAGCTCCAATTCCTTCGTAATCAACTCCAGAGCTTTCTTCAATCTCGCTTCACACGACATTTCCTCCAACACTTGTTGCAATTCCTCTCCATCCGCCGAGGTCACAGATGCAGCAAAATCCGCCAATTTGTACGGATTGTGGATATCAATCCTCTGTGAAAAGTACTGCATATGATCCTTAAAAAGAGGATTCATCTTGACAATCTCTCTCAACGTGGCCACAATCTCGTTCGAGTATGCTCGGATCAATTTACTCTTGGGATCAAATGGCGGGTTGTCCAAATTGCTGATATTCACCCGAAGTGGAGGTCCTTCATCTCGAATATCATCAATTGCAATACGTCTTTGTGACACCATCAGCACTTGTACTGAATTAGCATCGAACGGCAACATATTGTCGATTCTAGCAAAACTTCCCACATGGTGAATTTCACTCAAATTTTTCACCAAATCTTCTCCACCCCCAGATTTTAAAGGATCTCCACTTGACTTTTTCAGAAATACGCCAACATACTTTTGTCCACTTTCTTTTAATGCCATGAGAGCTCGCGTCACTTCTGGATTAGTAATCGTCATGGGCAACACGACACCAGGAAAGAATGGACGACGGTGAGCTGGCATTGCCAACACATGAGGGTACGTGGGAGCATTATCGCCTTCTCCAACTGTGGCTAGGTCATTCTCAATGACGACTTCGATTTCGTCATCAGCGTCTTTCGCTTCATCGTCCTTGTCGTCTCTGCCGCTTTCTGTCGAATACATGGCCAACATGTTGCGACGGAAGGCAAAGGGGTTGGGGCGCACGCATGCAGCTGCAACATGCTGGAACCTCATAGTGTTAACAGTCGCTCGAGGGCAAGGACGCGCCATTGCGAAGCGACGCAGCACCGCCGCCATGATCAATGGAGGGGAAGTCTGTGATTGCGTACGTGAAGCGGAGGTTCTCGAATGTTGATGTCGTTATATCGGGGTTTTATGAAATAGTGACCTTGACCGCTTTAACTTCTCGGTAGTTGATTTACCAACATTCTCGATGACTGATTACCTAAACTTGGACTAAAATACAAAGTTGACCATGTAGAAGACGCAATATCTCTTGGTGTACTAGCCACTCAATGGTAGCACTATGATAGCAGTATTATCACACAAGCAAAAAAAATAAACCTTTTCATTGCATTTTCGATGACGTCAAACATATTTGTCTTCGAAATATGATATTTCCTTTATGATAACATCCTTTACAAACCTTCCCAGTATTTTGTTTACTAAGTGAGCTCGTCGAGATGTTGCAGTGCGTGTTTGAGTTGCTTGAGTTGTGTGAAGTAGTGATCTTTCTCGGCCATAAGGTGCTGGTTTTGTGTTCGCAACACCTTGACTTCACGCACGAGGATTTTACGTTGAGATCGGACTTGAGCTTCGAGTTCCTTTTTCTCGTCGGTTAGCAGCTCTACCATGTCTTGAATGATCTACAACAAACAAATCAATGTTAGTAACCTAATGAGAATATAATAAAGTGATGGAAATAGATACCGTTGTCTTGGAGCCATGTTCCTCTTGAAGCTGAGCCATCTCCATGCGAAGACTGTTGTTTTGATGCGCGTACTCCTTCAGTGCAGTTTCGTACTCCTGAGTCTTGGCATCCAAAAAGCCGATGATCTCGCGGTCTAGGCCAGCTTGTTCATCCTTTTTCGCTGCTGTCGTCATGCTGGTCGCTAGAGTGTCCTCTAGATCCTTTAATTTCTCCATCAAGAAGTCACGAACATTTTCAGCGCTATATAGTCGTGCAGCCACGTCTTCCTTTTCAGTCTGCACTTGAGTGAGATGGGCCTGCAGAAGCAAGTGCGAAGTATGAGTTGTTAGCTGTGATCTCCTAGCAAAAAGAGAATCTTACTTCTAATGTCTTCACTCTTGTCGACATGTCGTGGAATAGCTTGATCTGGTCTGGTTTTAATGATTTCACGATTGCATCCACCTTCGAGAGCTAAACACGAGAAACAAGGATGACATCACGGGAGTAAAACACGAATCATATAACTGTGACGTCATTGCATATTACCTTGTCCTTTTCTGACGACCCGATGAAGCTGAGACTGCGGGTCTTCAGCTGCTTCCTGGCTGCGGGCAATGCTGGTCGTTGTTTAACTGGTGCGGGAGGAGCGCTGTGTGCCAAGCTAGTAGGTGTAGTCACTCCAAATATGGCATTCACTCGTCTAACTAGCACTCGATCTGTGACGCTAATGGCAACCATGCTATCCTCGTCCAAGAACGAAAACAGCTTGAGCATGACACTGTCAGGAAGCGGCGAGAAAACATGTTCCTTTTGCTTCACCGCAACGGGAAATCCATCAGGTACTGACATAGTACGTGTAGGCGCATGATTTCTTCCTCGTGGAGGTATCCTCGAGTCCGACGCAAGCTTTGTCGGCACTGAATTATTCCTCCTGAGAATATACTGGATATCATTTGCTCTCCGTAGTTCTCGAATTTCTCGTTGTGCACTAGCCAACTCTTTCGAGAGCTGACCAGTCAGTTTTAGCTGTTCTTTTGCCTGCTGCAGCTCCTTCTCCATTCTACGCACACAAAATTCAACACCCGTCAACATATTGCACGAACCTATAGCCGTTCTGTATCTCCCCATACACTTCCTTCTTTGCGAGTTCCGTGACAACCACAGAGAGATGTTCATTCAGTTTGCCCATGATCGTTCTCCCCTCTTCTTCCACCTTCATCGCAAACTCGAATGCCTACACAAATAAAGTTATTAAACTGTTGATTCTATATTTTCAAAAACGATGGATCAACCTGTTGTCTCTCCTGTATCAACTCGCTCTCTCGCTCCTGATATT
This sequence comes from Phytophthora litchii, assembly GCA_002812785.1. Taxonomy (NCBI): domain Eukaryota; phylum Oomycota; class Peronosporomycetes; order Peronosporales; family Peronosporaceae; genus Phytophthora; species Phytophthora litchii. The sequence goes on along the minus strand of PCFV01000628.1, from coordinate 12,410 downwards.
CTCCTAACAAACTCTCAGCAGTAGCGAGTTGTCTCCTCAGCCTCACGAGTTCGCACTCGTGCTCGCAGCTCTCCACGTCGTACACCATCTCGTCCAGTACATTCTGCACCTGATAAGACAATGAGGTTGTTAATTCACTCGTGATCTATCGTTCTAACCGATCGTTAGCACGCACTTCTGTGAACACATGGCGGTTGTATGCACACTGGGCTTCCTCTTGCTCGATAGCACGAGACACGAGACTATTTGTGTGCTGCAACATTGTCGATGAAGTATCCCTCTCCACTTGATCCTCTCTTCAATTCGTGAAAGGCATCAAAATCTAACAGGTAGATATCAGTTAGACTTTTTAACTTTTTAAAATGATATCTATCAGTTAAGAAGTTAACACTTGTTGCAATAAACGTACTCTCTTCGTTCTACCGCACATGCTGCAAACCGCTAGATTAGAGAACGCAGCTAGTAAAAGGTGACGGGATGTTACCATATGACTGCATGAGAACACGAGTGCTGGTTGTAAAACAGCAGCAACGGATAAAAGCGTTGCACGCGAATCGGTCAGAAATGTACTTAAAGGCAGCACCAACAAGTAAAATTTTATACCTCCTTAAAACCTTTCTGATTATGGGAACACTGGATCGAGCAACTGGTTGGATATCATTTCGAAGAAGCCCTGATATCAGTTCACAGTATCGTTAGCCTATGATTAATAAGGAGGCTAAAGACAAAAAACAGTGAGGGACTTGCTCAAGTGGTATTGAGGTCAAACCTGTCATACCTGTAGATGTTGTCAAGGGTTAAGATGTCTCTAGAAATAGTGAATTTTTCAGATGGAGACAGATTTCCTTGTCAAGCTCACTCAGTGTATTCATGCTCTACGCACTTAGCTCAGCATCAAGAAATTTGACACAACCTGAGATGTTCTCTGTTTCAACGACGACACCAAATAATAACAGTTACTGGTTAGCAATCGTATAGCTTTATAGGGAATATACGACGAACTTACTTGATAGAAGACTGCTTTCGGAAAAGTTTCTTAAACGCATTGACAGTTTTCAGCTGACGTGTGTAGAGCTCGCGAAGCTTCCGATTTTTGATCTCGGCGTTTCTCCTAAGACTTCTTTGCTTTTTGGCCAGGTTCCTCAATGCGTCATGCAGTCTATCATCCATAGTCCAAGGCATGCCGATCCCTTCGCCTGACGCATTATCCCTCGGTCTTTGCCCTTGATTTATTTTCTCCAGATCGTCTACCTGTTGCTGTAATACTGCCGCTTTCACACGTAGCTCGAGCAGCTCCAATCTATGAAGATCCCGAGAACGATTTCTTCCTGGAACACCTAATTTGGCCTTCAGCCGCCGAATCTTCGTCCTATCTGTACCGATTCGATCGCTAGACTTAGCGATGTCGCTCACTTGTTGTTCTTTCGGTTGTAGCATCGCTTCGACTGGGACTCTGTGCATTATTTCACTGTCATCGCTACTTGACGCAGTGGAAGAGTCGTCGTCATACTCCTCGATCAAAGTCAGTGCTGCTTCAAGTGTTTTGAAATCCTCACTCTCCATTATTGTATCCATGATAGCTCCAGTTATGAAGTGAGAGTGAAAGCAACCATTCACTTCGAAAAGAAGGTGCATCATACAGTGAACCGTGTCCTTGTGAGACCAAGATAGCCATTCATGGATGTACCGATGCATGCACGCTTTGCACAGTGATCGAAGTCATAGCATCTGTTCATGACGAGATTCGCGACCAAAGGGGCTCTAAATAGCACACTGAACACGCCACACGTATGCAAAGCTCGACCGTACTTCAGTGATCGCCATCTGCTTTGATTCGAAACACTGAAGTGCTTGCTATTATAGTATTGGCATCACGAGATGCCTTTCCAAACGGTTATCTGACAATATACGGTCCCAAACAGCACGTCCTGCAGGAACGAACACCACCAAAGCCCTGTTCGGTCAAAGCTAATCCAGGTGGCAATTGAGGCGTAAACAAATATACGTTGGGTTGTTACAAGTTTCAAATAATACTCCTGATGCAATAACCTCTATAACTTCGACAGTGCTGGCCAACCTCATGACATTTCACATTTTACAGTAAATGATGCCAATGTTATCTATGAATTTAAACAGATCAAGAATCCTGTATTATAGCATTTGGGTAGCCACCGGCGTGGGGATGGGATCCTTGGGTACAACTAGAACTGTACTTTAATATGTAAGCACTTGATTTACATGTGTACATGTACAGTACTTATGGACTCAGCATACTTGTGTACATCATTATCGGCGCACTGATGTACAGTACACTACTACTGTATTACACATGTGTAAGTACATCAACACCCCGACTTGATGTACAGATGAATAATAATTCATCTTTGTTTATGCTGAGTCTCTCTAAGATGACTATGTCCGGGAACCACTATACTATAGTGTACGATAGAGTGGATCTGTAGTAGTTGAGAGGACCAGTTTAAATTGACTAGAGTTATCGCTTTCTCTTTCATATGAGTCACTTCGTCTTTTGACGATTTCTACTTCTCTTCTCTCTACACCTCAACGTTCTTCTCTACCTCACCATAATATATATTGTGTTACCCAGAAGCCAGACCACAACAAGTCACCACCAGTGCAGACATATCATGAAGAGGCGAGTCGCAATGACGATCCAGCAGAAACTACACTAGGGAATATTTGTATTGAAGCCTGTTCTGGCTTCATTTTATGCTACACACATTGATTTTCCGTACTTTGGTCTGTTGTAGTGTATCCCGGGCAGGTAGATAGCGAAAGTCAAGACACTGCGATGCGGGGGCTGAACCCGCACGGAACGTTTAGCCTAGTGTATTGTTCGCTAGCTGGTAAAATGAAGAGTGAGGTCAGGATCTGGTGCTAACCAGTCCTTCACTCAGAGCCTTCTCAACCAACCGTGTCCAGGAGCGTCCTCCATGGGTTGATCAAGAGAGACGGATTGTAGATAACATGCAGTTAGACATACAAAGTTCTTCATATAGTTCCAGGCCCAGTACTGGCAACCAGACCTGAAAAACACGCATACCCAGTGTCGTGCTGCTGGGTGTCTGTTATATACTTCGAAGTATATCTGTTATGACTTCGAGTATCTGTTATGACTTCAACAGTCATTTCAAGGACTGCAGGTGGTGGACCAGGCTGGAACACCCGACATCCACTACATCTGTCGATGTAACATACGTGTTGGCATGCCCAATCTTGTGCTTTGCCTGAAGGTGGGGTACCTCAATCACGGCAACTTTAGTTGCAAGGGCTCGATCGACTTGCTGCTATCTGGCCTCTGTCGAGCCGAACATCGCTTCTTGCGCTACACGAACCTATTAGGACACTGGGACAAGAATTAGCATGATACCTTTCGGTCTTTAGTTAGTGCATCGTTCTGTGCACCAAGTAGTACTACAGGAGCATGTCCTCCTCCTGTGGAGTTCAGGCGGTCCGAGGCTTTTGACTGGCATCTCTATTTCGTGTCGGTTTGCAAGATGAACAAAGGTCACTACAATGATACAGTAATTAATATATCTTCAGAATGAGTCTGTCATAAAATGTTTGTCAAAACTGGGCGTTTCGCAGGTTAACAGTTTGAAGTAAGATAGTTTTCTTGGACAATTGCTGAGGGACAAGGAGCTACAGCGTCTTAATGTACGTCTCCGCAATTTCGTACCGAACGCCACTGACTTGTGCCAGCCGGCTGACTCTTTCATCTATGATAAAATCTAGGACGCTTGACCGAGATCTGAAACGAGAAAAGATTGAGTTCATTGGAGAGTCTCCAATGGAGACAAAGAGTGGTTAAACATGGTCAGGAAAAATAACAGTTACTACGGATTGCTTAAAAGTTCTGGTAACGTTTTACTAGAGTACGATGAAAGTTAGGACCAATCAGTTAAAAAAACAGATTAATTTCAACTTGAACGCGGAACTACAGCTAGGACAAAGTACTTCTCGAATTGGACGAATCTGTACTACTAGCACCGCAGTTTTAAGTTGATTGTTTCATGGTGGTTCGGTCGCGCAGATGCAAGCTGACTACTCGCCTACACGGCGTGTTGCTTCACGGGGTCCCATGGCGCAGTTGGCATGTACGAGTCGGGCGACGCCAGTCTCTCAACCTGTGTTGGTGTCAGCTTGATGTCGGCTGCCTGCAAACTGCTCAGCTGGCGTTCGGCGTGCACCGACTTGGGCAGTGTCACGAAGCCGTTGGCCAAACTGAAAGCGATCAGCACCTGCGCGGGGGAGGCGCCGACCTCCTTTGCGATTGCTACCAGCGTTGGGTCGTCCATCTTGGCTGCTCTCGCCAGTGGAGAGTAAGCCTGTAGGATGGTGTCTTGTTCCTGGCAATACTTGACGAGCGACGAGCGCATGAGCCACGGGTGCAACTCCACCTGGTTCACGCAGGGCTTCACTCGAGCGGTCTTGAAGAGCTTCTCCAGATGAGCCTCACTGAAGTTGGACACGCCGATGTCTTTCAAGATGCCCTGCTCATGCAGGTCCTCGACAGCTCGCCACGCATCCTCACGGTGCTCAGGTGCAAGGGGCGCGTGCAACAGGTACAAGTCGATATATCCGAGACCGAGCTTTTCGTTGCTGGACTTCGCAGCGCTCATAGCCTTGTTGTAGCTCCAGCTATCGAGGATCAACTTCGTGGTCACGAAGACTTGCTCTCGAGGAATCCCCGAGTCGCGCACGGCACGACCCACGTCGGCCTCGTTCTCGTAATACTGGGCAGTATCGATGTGGCGGTAGCCGAGCTTTAGCGCTGACAGGACTGCGTTGTAAGTTTCGGCGCCGGGTTCGGACTGGAACACGCCGAGGCCAATCGTGGGCATCACTGCTCCGCTGGGCAGGGTCTTGGTGGTGATCGTAGGAGGCATTGTCGGCTTGTTATGATTGTTTGCTCTTGAGAAGTTGATAGGATTTTTAAAAGTGAGCATGTGTGCTGGCGGTCAAGTACCATGGTGTTCTACAAGTTGGAAAGAAGAAATGTCGATGTTGACATGAGCCACATTGGCTCCCGTAAACGTATATGCCATGGGACCCCGTGAAGCAACACGCCGTGTAGGCGAGTAGTCAGCTTGCATCTGCGCGACCGAACCACCATGAAACAATCAACTTAAAACTGCGGTGCTAGTAGTACAGATTCGTCCAATTCGAGAAATACTTTGTCCTAGCTGTAGTTCCATCTCAAACAGAAACAAACAAAAACAAGAAAACTCTCGCGTTCAAGTTGAAGTTAATCTGTTTTTTGAACTGATTGGTCCTAACTTTCGTCATATCTAAGTTTACTATAGGACAGGACTAGCAACCTGAGCCACCAGCAATACGCAGACACTTAGTCGAATCGAAGAGACTGAGAATATTGGTCATGAGTGTCCAGGAGAGTGCGAAGCCCAACAAAACAAGCGTGATGATGCCCCAGCGTTTGCTTTGGACACCCTCACGCTTAAGTCGATGCAGTTCTGCTTTTTGAGTCGGTAGAAGCAGCACGAAGGCGGCCGCAAATAAATTGATGACATACGCAATGATGTAGACGATAGTGACTTGGGAACGCACGTGGTAGTCATCCGTCTCAATGAACGATCGCTCGACGTCAAAGAAACCGTTGACGGTCTTGGTGAGCACGGTTGCAAAAGGTCGACCCACATCCTGCGCCGTGACGCCGAGACCGAAAAGTGTGGCATCAAAGCCCTCAGTCTCGATCTCGAGCATGAACAGCGCACCAATATATTTGGCAGCCGCTGCTGGGACCTTTTCAAGGAGCGGCACACCGAGCCAGAGCCATTGACTGCGAACGACGTCCCAGATCGTTAAGAACGTGGGCCACACATCAATACAGACGACAAGTAGCTGTGCAACAATGATAACAACACGCCAATTCCAACTGAGGCCATAACTCTTGACTATCCACGTACCGATCAGCGTCACCAACGCAGCGATCATAGTCGCAATGTCATTGTTCACTAGCTCGACCTTGGCCCACGTGCTTTGGATAGCACTAGATGCTGTGACGGAGAAGAGCGAGAAGACATTGTAGAAAAAGCGGAAGGCGATGAAGCGGTACACGATCGGCGTCTGGACCAGCTCGTACAGATACACAAACACGGACTTGGTCGGACGAGTGATCATCTTCTCTTCTTGGATGCAAAACCACGTGAACGGCAGCACAATGAAGGACATGGCTGCACATACACCCATGACGCCGTTGAAGGTGACAGTCCAGGAGAACGAGCCGCCGTACTCAGGAGTGTTGAGGGCTAATCCCGTGAAGAAGGACGACAAGATGGAAAAGATGTTGTAGAAGATCATACCGTTGCCCATAGCCGTACCGCGCCTCTCGGCTGCCTCCTGCTGAGACATCTACCAGCACACCACTGTAGCCGCTGTAACTGAATGTCGTACCGAGCTGTCCGATCGTGAGTAGGATAATCAGCTTGATGCCCCGCGACGGTGCGTCGAAATCGATAGTTGCGATCTGCTCAGCCGAGAGCGTACTGATCGCCTTGTTGGCGATCGACTGGTCTCCGTAGTACGGATTGCCAAGCGGCAGTACGGCCATGAGAAGACACGCGATACCCGTCATCAACCAGCCGAGGACCATGTAAGGACGGCGACGGTAGCCGAAAATGGGTGTCGTATCCGAGAGCATGCACGTGAAGACTCGTAGGCTGCGTGGGAACCCGACGAGTGCAGTGGCCGTAGCTACGAGTGTTGCCGACATATGCAGGTAATTGTTGAGAACAGTGTAAATAACTCCGCTGATGGTGCCGTACACGAGGCCACCGCCAGATTCCTGGGCGATCATACCAATGTTCTGCCACGTGAAGACTGAGACGGAACCTCGCACTGCGCGCAACTCTCCTGCCTCGAGAGTCACGGCGGGGGGCGACTTGAGCGCGCTGTACACGTCGACCTTTGCCTTGTCTTCGGCCATCGTCTTGAGAAGGCAAATTGAAAAGTGAATCCGATCGCGGTGGGTCTCGCCTGCGGTTATTAGTACTAGTCAGCAAGCGCAATTGTCTACCGTCCACTCGATGTGCGGGAGGCAACGTTTTACTGTTCGGTAATGCCCAAATCGTCCCGTAAGCACCAGCAGACAGTCAAATGCTTGCATGTCGACGTTATCGACATATGGCTATGTTCGCTGCCCTGTATTAATACGTCTACCTGCAGTGCAGTTGAATCAATGCGCTGAGTTGCTACACATTAGTAGAGTAGTCGAACAGCAAGTCGAGCAGAAAAGTGTCATGTTTGGTGTGGTAATCTCGTACATGCAAACACAGCGATGTTGGATTTGCTGGAGGCACGCGCTGCAACTGCTTCGCGATCTGCACAAGGTCTCGTAGCGACCTGATGTCCATCAGTATTTCCAGTTGCGTCGGTCGCAGCGTCGAGAATGCAAGTTCAGTTGCACTCTGCACCTCTATGGTAGAATTATCAAGACATATAAGCGGATTATCGTTGTTATACCAGGTGAAGCTGCTGTGGTTGATCCCGAGTCGTCTGTAACTTTCTGTACAACAACAGCGATGGTGTAGTTGATGCTCGCGCACATTAACAACAACATGAAGTAGCACTGGTGACAACATGTACGCGACTCCTATGACATGTCAGACGCTTGGAGATGTTTAGTACACATCCTTCATACGCATTCAGGTCCTCAATTTACAAACAATATTGTGGACTGTTTCCTGAGCGGTTAATAAAAAGTTTATGGATGACCTATAAATTTACGTTGAAGTTACTGTGCATCTTACCGCTGATTGGCTCCATTTTCGTCCAATCCAAGCCCACACATCAGTCAATCTCTTGCTATGGACGACGAAGATGTCCGTGCGTTGGCTGCGCTGCAGGTGAACGGGACTTTGTCCGAGCGCACGCATCTGCGTGGTATGTCCACTTGTCCACACTGTCACCAAGGTTTTAGTCGCGCCTCGCTGTCCATCCACGTGCGTCGATGTCGAGCACTGCTGCCTCCAACGCATGAAGAGGAAGCTGCAGCTGCTGCAAATGAGCAGAACAAACCAATTAGGAGGAAGGAAGTGCGGTCGCTGGTGGATCTGTGCGTCCAGTAGTTCTCTCTATTTTGTAATACCTAATACTGAAGTAGTCAAGTGAATTTCGGTTGACGTGTGAGCAGATGCCTCCGGTTTGTGACGAAACACTTCGAATCGATCTGCATGGAAAAGATCGTGGCATTCCCGGAAGCGGAAGGTTTGTCGCTGTATACTGGGCTGTCAGGTCCCCTTTCTGCTGACGCTCTGTTGTTACTCACAGCGGCTCTTATTGCGTCCATGCCGAGCAATTTGGTGCATCGTATGGTGGTTAACCTCGTCAAGGAGAGCAAACGGGTCGGGCTGTTGTACTAACTACAGCAGGTAGATTGCCTTTGATAGTTGACTTTTACTTGTCATGTTGGCTCCAGGTCAAGACTAAACATCGGGAGAATCGAGCGACGATTGAGACGTTAGAGAGTTTGTTACATGGAGCAAGACGTGACGTGGTGCAACTCGAGTCGGCGCGAGAATGGGCGGCGATCAGTCGTGCTAAGATGGCGGAGCAGCAACAAGTCTCTGATCGACTGCATCGTGAACTTGACGCTACGAAGACGGCACTATCGTCTGCTGAAGCGGAGAATCATCAACTGCGAGCAAAGACGGAAACTGCAGAAAAAAAGATGCTTAGACTTGAAGCAAAGGTACGGGTAGTAGCTATTACTGGTGTGGAAATGAGAAATTCACACTGTTGCGTCACGATTGGTGTGAATTTGGACAGATTAATGCTCTTACCGCTGATAAGTCGGCTTTGAAAAAGACTTTGGCAGAAAACCAACGACGGGAGATGGAAGCAACAAAACAACTGGCTTTGGTGAAAATGAAGTCACCGCCAGTTAGCAGAACTAAATCTGGCCGAAGGACTTCTCGCCCACGATCTTCCTCTGAGTCTACGCAACGTTCCGGTCACGAACTTCCGTCTGAATCGCCTCCATGCCGATTTTCCCAGAACGGTAGCGTTACCGAATCTTTCACAAACCACATGTCTTCGCTTGTTTATCACCAACGGCCCCGTGCGGACGGATCAAGAATCCCTTATCCGACTACGATTTATACACAACATCTATATCGTATGCAAGACGAACTCTTTAAGAATCAGATGGATGTGATTTCGGCTAGCAAAGAACCTCAGTCTTCCTCTTGATAATTTGAAACTACACTGTTACTTCTGGTGAAATGTACTAGAAGTATTACTAGTACATTTCACCAGCTTCAAATTCTTAAGTAAGAGTAAAATACTCTTATAGCATCATCCCAGTGTCTGTGCTGGGATTCTCAGCTCTGCTTGTCATCATTTCCTTTTGGCGATCCAAAACAGATTCCCATAGAGATTATAAAATATTAACCTACTAAGCTCTTCAATTACGTCGTGATCAAGCAACATAAGCGCTCACACGTTCATTACCAAGGAAACGGCAGATGAGGGGAGCTGGATCAAGTTGAGGTTTTAGCCACTGCTCGCTAGTGCTCACCAACCATTTGCGCGACGCAGTTAGCGTTCTGGTTCTGGTTCTTCCGGCAATCGATGTTTTGCTTCACCTCAAATCCGCGGCCAGTGTTGTTGGCTTTGAACTCGACACCACCGTTGTGGCAGAATTACTGTTAATAGTGGCTGTAGCCCATCTGGGTGATGCAAGCCAATTCGTCGATGCAAATTATGAAAGTGGGGACGTTGAATGCTTTGAATGAGTGGGTATTAAATAAATGGATAAGTTGATCAGTTGCAACGATTTTGAGTGCATGTAAGGAAGCTCGCTCGAGGCCATGACAGCACAGTATAGTGCCTTCTAGAGGCGGGTGGCTGCCGCAGTAGGGACAGCTCCGTCGAATTGCAAAATGAACATTGGTGGTTACGATAATGTCGCTTTCGATCAACCAAATCTGAGGAAAACGTTCCTGCCGAAAAACGCGAGAAAAAATGTCAAATATCAAGATGGTACCGGGGACAAGAGATGAACCAGTCGTAGCTGTGCTCAACTTCTTAAAAATGAATTAGCGCGCCATCGAGATAAAGGAAGAAGAGGTTTCCTGGGCATGAGTCTCAATTCTTCCTAGTGTTATAAAATACCATGATAAAGAGATTTGTCTAACTTGAGATGAAGGTGACGATCGCAGATTCTCTCCATTGTATAGCTTAATCGTGCGGTTCGCCCTCTCTCCCGTTTTCGTCACCTGCGTATCGCATTTGTATTGACAAGAAGGAATCTTGATAATAAAGAGAGTGAAGGATGTTGACGAGAGGAGAGTGAAGGAGGTCATCTATTTGAACGCTACATTTTCAGCTCTTACTCACATTAACTCAATCAATGAAAACGTAAAAGCACTGTCAATGAACTCTAGTTACCCACTAGACAACGCTATTTCATCATAGTACGCCAAATATCCTGATTACTAGAATAATATTATTGATAAGATCAGTACATTCACTACGTAGCCTGTAACCTCTAAACCCGGGACTGTCTCAAAATTATCTACTAAATAACCTGTGTATCGACTCTATGGCGCTGCATGCCGGTTGGATCATCTCTAGTGCTCATGTCGAACACACCAGCAGGTCTGATTATTTGCTCAGAGCAACTTGGTTGAATAAATTGGCATGCAACGCGAAATAACAATTTCTCTGAAGCGACGATCAGCACAACAACGGTTTTGGAGAGCGAAATCGATCAAAGAGTTGCCACCATTTCCCAACCTTTGACTCCAAACACTGAGCACTACATCCGAACTAGACGGAAATGACCCAACGTCGCGAATGAGGTTTATGCCATCCAAAAACAGCTTCAAACTAAAAATTCGTTCTTTCATCCGAACCCAAAGACCAACTTATCCCTCGGTGGGACCTAAAGGATCTACACACAGAAAATGATCAGATATACAGCCATGAGCACCGCTAATGACAGCCCACATCTTGAGCCTAGTTTGTGATGTGACTCTTGACTTCAAGGCCCCGTCGGAACGCTTTGATCACTCGCAGTTGAGCGCGGATGCGCGTCAGGCCACGGATCCAGAGCTCCAGCCCACGGCCCGACTGGTGCTCGCGCACTTCGTCCTCGTTGACCTCGCGGCAGAATGACATCCAATTGGGTACGTTCTTGACCTCAATGGAGCGCAGCAGCAGCCCAACCGGCAGCGAGAAGAAGCCCATGCCGATACACGCCACCCACTGGCCAGCCGAGAGCGGTACGCACTTGAACCACGACCCGGTGAATTCGACCACGAAAATCTGCAGCAGGATTTGCGCGAGGATCACCCAGAAGTACACGCGATTCTTTGTGATGCCGGCGAAAATGTTCCTTTCGTCGTGAATCTTGCGGCAGTTAAGCTCGTTGAATAGCTGGCACCACACAAAGGTGTTGAAAACGATGGTCATGTGCTGCGTCGGGTCGTTCCTCTCGCGGACGGGGATGTTGATATACCGGCCTGATTTGATGCCAAACCACTTGTCACCGGAGAACACGAGTGCGAGCAGCAGCACCGTCTGGAAAACTGCCTGACCGAAAATGTTCTTGGTCATCTTCTTCGAGAGCAATGCCTGATCCTGTTTGTACGGTTTGCGCGTCAACAACTCTTGGGTGGGCAACTCAGTCGCGAGACCGAGCGATGCGATGGAATCCATCAGCAGGTTCACCCACAGCATTTGAGTCGCCGACAGCGGCGATTGCTCCATTACACCGACACCGACAAAAGCGAGCGCGATGGCGACAACGTTGACGGTCAGCTGGAACTGCAGAAATTTGGCGATTGAGTCGTACACGTTCCGACCCCACTTGAGCGCGTTCACGATCGAGTTGAAATTGTCATCCATAAGAATAATGTCCGAGGCGTCTTTCGCCACACCAGTGCCGCTGATTCCCATTGCAAACCCGACGTTGGCTCGCTTCAATGCAGGAGCATCGTTCGTGCCGTCACCAGTGACCGCCACTACCTGCCGCCCATGTGGAAGCACGCGCGTCTGCATCAGCCCAGTAACTAGTGTGTACTTGTCTTTAGGCGAAGACCGAGCCAGCACACGAAGCATTGGCCAGACTTTGTCAAATTCCGACTGGATGATGTTGCCATTCGGATCCAGTACGCGTGAGCGAAACTCCAAGCCATCCATGACCAGCGACCCATCACCCGGGCGAATGATACCACACTTCCTGGCAATGGAGCGAGCGGTTGTGATGTTGTCGCCGGTGACCATACGCACGGTGATGCCAGCGCGACTGCATACCTCAATTGCGTCTGGGACTTCTGGACGCACTGGATCTTCGATCCCAGCAATCGCGATGCAGGTCAAATCCTTCTCAATGTCGTCGTCTGACCAATCGGAAAAACTTTTTT
>PCFV01000627.1:0-19133 GCA_002812785.1 Phytophthora litchii | reverse complement strand
TCAGCCGCGATATGATCAAAATACACCTTGCTTTCAACCGGAACTTTTGTAAGACCATCATCGCCATCCTCTAAAGTCCAAAATCGTGCCATAGCACCATGCCAAGTCATTCCTCTCTTTCCAAAATGCTGCACTGTGGTTTCTCTGTAGTACATTGGCTCCACTTTCATTTTGAAATCAATTACCAGAATAATTTCTTTGACATCACTGCTGTTGTCCTCGATACAGCGATTCTTCATGCTGTTAAATAACTGGCAAAGGTACCGTTGCTGGTTCACCACTCTAATGCGATGACCTAAGTAAAGTTCAAATTTATGGTAACAATCTCTTACCACGGACAGTGTTTCTGCATTAGCGTTGGTAGCTGCTAGTCGCTGGTATATTTCCTCAGTAAGGGATTGCATGCCCAAACATGCACCGCAACATACTTTTTGCTTACATATTTTTCCAGGAGTAGGATCAGATAGACCAAAGATCATTTGATGTCGAGGACAGCTGGAGTTTGGTACGTACGAATTATCTCCAAGCAAGGCATTCACGTCGTTAAAGCTGCTGTACTTCATCCATCCTTTCAGCACGAGCAAACTTTCAGATAGCCTTGCGGTAGAGTCTGGAACTAGACTACGGACAATTCGTGTTAGAATACCGATCACGGTATTTACTAAGGCTGCAGTGACGTAGTCGATGGCTCTTCGAGGGTGAGCTACACCATGCGTTAAAACAGAACAAAGCCGATAGAATGAAGACCTTGACAACCCCTTATCAGAGCCCAATGAAACTTGGTACTGGTCAAACATCAGAGCCACTGTCTTCTTACGCAAAATCGACGGCACTTCGTAGTATACACCTCCCAATTTTATTCTCTTTGCCCCCCACGAGAGATAGATGACATTCTCGGCAGCAAGAATGAATTTGATTGCTTGATCAGCTTTTGGCAACGGCACATTCATCCGTGTTACCTTCTGCTAAAATACGCTTATAATCCCTGCGTGCTTGTGAATAAGTTCCCCGACTTACTCCAAATTGAGGTACACTGGAAGATATGCTGAGTAACTCGTTTCGAGACACTGCTGCGCAAAGAACCGCTCGAATTGTTCAGCGCTCAATTGAGTTCTTTTCGTTGCAATCATCGCACGTGCAGCTGGTTCAATAAGTTGGCTTTGTGAAACTTCATTTCGTGTACTGCGTCTCTCAATCCAGTGAGAAAACAATTGTATTGATGCGACAGCAGCGTCAGGGCCACATACCGCCTCAGCGAAGCAAGTGAGTAAGCGCATGTATAAATTCATAGTCACACGTCGTTGGGCTTCTTCGTATGATGTCAACTCTGCATTTGTATCCCATAATTCCACATTTATTCGTGCACTTTTTCGCAATATCTTTTTCCCTTTGAAATTGATAGTGTCGTCTGTTTCTCCAAAAATTCGCATGGCCTGCTTCCATGATGGTAGCTTCCGTTTTGTTGGTGTGGGGATAAGCGGTGGTGGACTTAGCAATGTAGCAAAAAACCTGATGGTGTGTCGGATACGCCATGTCATCATCTCCATGAGAATTTACAGACGGCTCAACATCATCATATTCATATGAAAAGCCTTCGTCTCGTAAGGTTGAAACCGGAGTCGCTGTCAACTCGGCTCCATCGTGTTTTTCTTTATCCAAAAGAAATTCACGTCCTTCCGGTGTCTTGCACTTAGTTTTCATCATAGCTGTGACTGGGTCAAATTGGAGTTTTTTTCGTGCTGGACGACCTCGTCTAGCACTCATTTTAAGTTACCATCGTGTTCGCAACCACAACGGCTGCACAAATTACACTGAATACAGCGAGGTGCATGGCACTTACAAGTTATAACGGGCAGCTCATCCTTGTTACCCAAAACGTTTCTGCTAGACACAGCGCACACAAACACAGTATTGTTAATACCGATATGATCGCAACTTACATAAATCACGATCTTACGGTAAATTGCCACGTCTACTAATCAACCCTGGGATCGCCAGCATCATCGAATCTGTCGAAGTCGTCGCAGTCGTCTTCGGGACCAGCGGCACGACTGGCGACGCTGGCATATTCACCACCGACTTGCAACTAGAGCCACCGGACGGCACACTCGCTTCCGGCTGCGTTGTCAGCACCGTCGAGATTTGTGTTTCACAAGGTGAGACCACAACACTTGTTTTTGTTGCTGCTCTTTTCCGCCTTGTTGGAATCACTAATGCGCTAATACTGGGATCCTTGCAAATGAATCGGCGTAGCCACCTGCTATTGGGAAATGTTGCTGGAATCGATTTACTACGATGGATCGCAGTCGATCTAATTAGCTGTGTGACCTCGTCTGCGCTAACATTTTCATGCCTGGCAGCGCGCTCCCTCACCAAAGTCTTCACAAATTGTTCGTCTTCTCCACAAAAGTATCTTTCTTGAGCTGAGGAGGATCTGTTCGTCATGATAATCGCGTTGGAAGCAACGATGGGAGATCCCTCTTGTTACCCCCTGCGCTGATTGCAAAGGCGCGATATTGAAAGGCTGTGCCACACCAAATAACACCAATTTGGACATAGTAGGCTTTATATGGGAAACACTATAGTTTATGTGGAACGCGATATGAAGATGAACTCAATATGTTTTGAAGAATTTGTTTCGCGAAGATGCTTAAAACGTATAAAAGAGTGTACGGTGAAAATTTGGTATTGATTAGGCACTTTCCGGATTTTTTCATTTGCCCAGTTCTTAGAGAGAATCCCTGTTAAGGGTGTGAGTGATGGAATGCATTCCAAGCCAACCTTAACGACGCTGACAAAAGCTCGACCTAGACGTCTGTCTTGTCTTTCACCGTGATGTCGGCTGAGATGTCTCTGAAACGCACCTCCATTTGCGGGAGGCATTTGCCAGTGCCTTGCGGAAGGCGATGGAGAGCGTTGTCTTCGTCAAACTATCTGATTTACTATGGAGCGTGTTACGCCAATCAAAATCTCAGTCATTTGCCAAGTACCCCAGTTCAGCGTCGATCCTCGTCACAGTGGGCATGCACGTTACGACGGAGAAAGTGACGAGTGTGGCTGTCTACTTCCCTCTCCTCATGGTGTTGATTCTGCTATACGAATCGTTGCGACCTCGCGGGCCGCACGTGTACGCTACCGAAAACCACGTCGACTTCCCAGAGTCCGAGCAGCGCAAATTCGGTGCGTTTCCTATGGCGCCCCAAAAAATGTGGATTGAACGCATGGGTGCTACTGCGCTTCATGAAGATGTGGCGCAAAGTGGCGCTGTTGTGTGTTCTGTGCTCTTTGGCTCCCTTCTCCATGTATTTATTCACTGCTGCGGTGCTCGAAAGGAGAAGCAGCGTCATCATTTGAACCAATTGCTGTCCGGAAGAGAAGGAGCTATTGCGACTGCTGTAGCTCTTACTTCCATGGTGATGGTTATGCTAGACGAGCAAGTGGACGCTAGGAATGCACAGCTAATATCCTCTCCTCGGACAGCAAGGTGAATCTGGATGTCGTGGAGATTACAATTGCTAATGTTGGCAAAGACGACTGGAGACTCTACTTCATGGTGCTGGTGGCCTACCTGAGTAGTGTTGACGCCTTGATTCTCCTGCTGAACGAGTACACGGTCTACCGCAATCGTCGTCACGAGTTTCTCATGCGTAAACACCCACAGCAGTATAGTGTCGTCAGCTCATACCTCAACGTCGCCGCATAACCTTCAGTATCATGAGTTGTACAGAATACCATACTGAAGGTTATGCTGTATGGTCAGTACCAAGGAGAACTCCGAGTGGAACCGTTTTCATGGAGCCATTCATAAATACCTGGCCACCTGCTATCGTCACAACTCGTTACAACCTGTAATCCAGCCACGGCCATGAGCGCGTCCGTGTCGACCTTTCTGTCTTCACCGTCGCAGACACTGAGGCACCCTCCACCTCGAGAGCCACCACAATTGGAGCGTGCCGTTGTCGCCCGTACACGATTCCACATCACTTTACCAACACCTCCGACATCTGCAGTAGCAGCCTCAGCAAATCAAACAGATCAACGAGGATGGAGTAGCCCACACGGAGAGCCATACCGTCCGCTGGGTCGTCCAGAACTCAACCTCAAATTCTCAGCAAAACTTATTTACGGAGTCAGCCCCATGATACAGCAGAATGCGCACCGCGTGCGTGCGCTAGAGGCTGGAGGTGGGCCAAACAGAGGTGCTGGAGGTGCAGCAGAGGCAAGAAATAGTGGCGAGTCCGACAAGGTCAGAGAGCTGCGTGAGCCGTCGTCTTGCATATCCACTAACAATTCGGAGACATCGATTACAACTCTTGTGGACCATTTTGTAACTTCACTGACAAGCCATACGCGGCCCCTAGACGAGCGACAAGTCAAGCTCGCACATCGCCTACAGGCAAATGTAAGTGGATTCTCGCCCGCAAGAGTCCGCGGGATTCATCGACGCCATCTTTCTGCTCAGGGACAGATGCGTGAAATCACCAGAGCTGAGCAGCAAAACTATTACTACAATCAACACGGCGATGCATCTCTCCAACTCCTACGTGAGGCCATCGATGAAGGCACGAGCCGGCTGCGTGCCACACGCAATGGGACGAACTTCTTACAAAAACTGCCCCCATCTAATTCTCATGGACTCCACGACCTGTATGAGCAGTATATTCGTGAAAGAATGAAAACTTATCAGCCAGGTATGGGAGGGGCTAACGTTGGTCCGCGGGTGCTATTTGAGTCTAACTCAGAGCACCAGACCCATTTCAGTCGAAACGAAGATGTCCCTCGAAGCTGTGGTGGTAGTGGAAACGAAGACATTTGGTACCTGCCTTACACGACAAGGCAGCTACAACGCTCTCCCCACTCCCATCTACCGTCCTTGGAGGAGTTCCGAGTTCAGACACGAGATGAGAAACAATCGTTGAGGCCTTCACGAACATCCACCACTAAGGCAAGTGGGCTTCCTCATATGATGAGAGGGCGTTCTACTCAAGCTTCTTTGACTTCAGCTCGGAATTCCATGTCACCTACCGCGTGGACGCTTGATCCAGTTGGGGAGAATAGTAACGACAGCGTACTGGAAACGTATGCACCAGTGTCATTGAGTACTGCTAGCAAGGGCACATTCTCTCCGTTTGCTATGGTAACGACTTCACAGTTGCCGACACCTTCGGTGACACCGCTTCACAGTATCGAAAAGCTGCAAGCAGTAGTGGACGCTTTGGAGACTACCAAATGTCAACAATCAGCACGGTTGGTTTCTACCTTAGACATGCTTGAGCAGGATCGGTATGAGTGCCTCGCCAACAAGTTTAGTCATCTGAGTGTGCGTTGTGATGCTATTGAAGACTTGAGACGAATGCGCGAGCAGTCTGAGCGCCACCGTGGACAACGAGTACTCACAGTGGTGGCAAAGACAGCAGATTGGTATCCAGAATTGCTACGTCGTCTACTTGCGCGAGAAGGTGTAAGTGCCTCTACAACAGGTGTCAATGTGGGGGGTCTGCACGCCGCAGAGCTTTTCATTGTTCAAGCAGTCCGTCGATTCACTAATGGTGGAAGCGAGTTTCAGTCGGCAACACTTTTCCAGGTCATATTACTGATTCACGAATCATTTTTCAACGATCTGGAACTGCTGCCAGTGCAGCAGCTTCTTGTATTTCTTCGCAACGCATTGCACATCAACCACGAGGAGTGGAAACGATTTTTTGCCATTCATGGTCTCCCAGAACCTATTGACGTCTGTGCAGACGACCGAAAGGACTCGCCTACTACGACAAACACGACGCGGGTAGCTGCAACCGCTCACGCTGCATTCGAAAGCCATGTTTATGCAACCGCTCACGCTGCATTCGAGTTTAGGCAACGTTGCAACCGCTCACGCTGCATTCGAAAGCCATGTTTAGGCAACGTTGCAACCCAAAAGAGCAATTCTGTTAGTCCCGGATTGGGATCACGTTTCTATCTGCACTTTTGGGGTAGTCTGCACATTGCTTCCACTTCTGATCTTCTAGTTGCCGTCTCTTGATTGCCTCGATTTTTTCGTCAAGCAATCGACCCAAAATACTAAGGAAGAGTTTTTCGTCTTGTGCGTCACCATCCAGCACATCATTCAGAATTTCAAACTCATCCTTGTCATCTTCGGTGCCAATAAACGAAGACTTGGGAGATCTTGCACCATTGTACTCGATCAAAATTTTATGATCGTTGGATGGAGCACTCATCGGTGTAGCAATTGATCCGATATATCCGTTCCCCACATGTTGGGCGGCGTCTGAAAGTGCATGCGAAGCCATCTCGTCCCAATTAAGCGAAACCCGCGACTTATCACTTCCATTGGCTTCTGAATGCCTTCCTACTCCACAGGGTGCTGAAAATTTTGTGCAGTCTCGCGCATCATCATCTTCTTCATCATCTGAGCTAAATGGGGCATAACTTGCCCAGAATCCAGGAGGAGATTGTGCGCCACTAGCAACAGGGGAGCGCCCAAAAGAAAATGATTCTCGGAGTGATGGAGGATCAATTGACACACGCAAATTCCGGAAAGCTGCTCGTGGTGAGGATGGTATAGCAATTGGCACAGTTCCTTGGTTCTCTTCTCCACCTGTCGGGTCGTTTGCCTTGACGATTGGGGTAAGGACTGGTTGCAAGTTGGTTTGATGAAATAATGCGTCGTTCTGCTTGCGTTGCTTAACAACTTGCAGCTGGTGAAATGCCTCAATACACAGCCGCTCTAGTGTGGACGGCGCGTCCAGATCTTCGCGACACATGATTCGAGCAATCTCAAACAATATTAGGTCTCCACGTACGCCCTTCTGCACCACCATACTTGAAATGATCATGTTGCGTCGACAAGCCCGTCGCAATGGTATCCTCTTTGCTAACCGGTCTGCATCTTCCTGGGCTGATAATGACAGCACATACGCTCGGTCCTCTCTGCTTAGAGGCTTTAAAAGCTGCGGCCAATTGTACCAGCACCAATCGCACCAACCGATCTCCAGGAACTGAGGTAAACAGTATCCATGGTCAATCGGTATCAATTCGTATTCTGCGTGACCCGTAGTTAGTGACCGCCGCTTGCGCACGAGAATGTTTGCGTCATTGCGGTCCGTATTGAGAAGCCGCATGTCCAGAAGCACAATCTTGTGAACTTGGTGGGTCGAAAATTGGTTTGGCGCTAAGTCACTCACCACATCATCGTGTCGTACAAATTCCTGTAGTGACCCTACCTTAAAATGCAATGCGCCAGCACTAGCCGTATAATTAAATACAGGATGCCGTGACTCTACTAGAGAAGTAGCAGGGACTCCGGCAAAATGGTCCTATTTGCAAGCGAAAAACAAAAGTTTAATATATGTACCAGAACCCTTCGACAGTCTTCTCACAATGTACGTTTATACCTTATCCAATATATACGCCGCAAGCTCACGTTCGCATGCTTCTCCAGATAAAATCCCCCGGCGAAGACCACTCTATCACAATCGTAAAATGGTGGTTAGTGGTCAAAACGTCGACAGAATTTTGAGTTTGATGTGAATGCAACACACCTGACCCAACTGCCCTACTAATCCACGCGGATTATTAGGTCCGAATGGTTCCTCATCTTGAGGTTTAAAGCAACCCACATTACGGTGGGACGGATCCTTAAAGAAATACGTACCACCGGTTCCATCCATCGCCAACACGGGTGCAAGGCCCAATGCGAGACCTTGTAGCGCCTTCGCAAACCAAGTTCATACATCAATAACGCATACATCAGCACCTTCAGCAAGAAAATGACTGAAAGTCATCACTCTGAGTATACCTGATGCGTGACCTTCATAAGAGCGACTGGTAGCAGATGTGCGCCGTACGGGTGGATATTTACGACTGGCATCTGCTCCGGCCGCAAATTTTGCGACGCCGCCTTGCCATTTACTCGCGAAGGTGCTGCATTTTTCAAGCCACCACCACTCTCGCTACTATTTCTGCCACTGCTCGCATTGCTGTCGCGTTCCTCATCGCACTCACGGGTGTAGGCCATAGCAAGGTTTTGTGGTCTCCGTGCAACAAAGTCCACTACAGCATTATCCTGGTAGATGCCACACTGTTGCAAGTTGTGCGCATTCTTGAGCTCTCTTCCCTGGTAGAAAAGCTTTTGTGCGTTGGGCGGCACATTAAAAACAACCTGTAGCTGGTCTTTGATGTCCTTGATACTGGCCCACGGACGCAACATGAGCTTCTTGCGGCGCTCTAGAGGATCACGAAAGTCTTTAACGAACACAACCACCGATCCGTGGCCGCTTTCCAGCCAGCCACCGGGCAGCGAGCGTGACATCTTAGCCTCTTCCTTTTGCATCGCGGCCACTCACTGCGTCGCTATCGTCTTTGTCGAACACTCGTGCGGATTGAAACTGATTCTCAATGGAATTATTACCGAAGGGGTGCGCTGGTAGAAGTGGGGGACACGCGGAATTCTGGAGAGACGTAGAGCACCACGGGAGATCGAGACAGGTGGAGAGATGCAGGCCTGAGCAAGCACGCCTAAAGCGCGAGTTGGGCTTTGTGAACTACATGACGAACCACAAGACACTTTTTCGCCAATGAACGACGTAAAGGCCCAGCGAGGCTTTATTGGTGGAAAAATTGATGTGTTGTGTTCTGATTGAGTGAAACAAGTACGAATAATGATTGGACAAATAATATTTTCTTTTGAAACGCTCAAATTAACATTTTTTTAAATGTTTTAAAAAACTGAACATAATATCAAGCATAATAAAAACAGGGAAAAGCACTTGAGCGGATGTTCCAACGAATATGTAAAAGGTAAGTGTAGTGGGTTAATGTATTAGACATTACTCACTCACTGGGCTAGTATAAGATAAGAATCCGAAGTCAAGCTGGTGGTAGAACTAGGAGGACGATTAGAGGACGAGATCATCTCTATTGCGAAAGGTCTTAAGGCCTACTAGATAGCTCACTTCTGAATCAGCATAAATACAAGCAAGAGATCCTTGGAAGCCAGCTTCCCTAATACGTGTTTCGTGGACCGACTACAAAGCTAACTTTAGTGAAACAAGGTTCTACGACGGAAATGTCAGAATCACCGATTAACTGCGAAATATTGGAGATCGACAATGCTACGTTGGTGAGCACGACTTCAACGCAAAGGATCGTCCGAGGCAAGTAACTCGTTCGGAGCATAAAGACCAAGAAACTGCCAATAGTTTGGCAGACCAAGGGGCACTTGCTTCTTTGGTCAAAAGTTGTTGGGAACGCATCTGCGAGGGGGGGGGGTCGTGGACAAGTTCGGAATCGAGGACGAGCAGGAAGAGGAAGACATACAACTGCACCTACCCAGCAAACGACGCGCCATACAGATGAAACACCCGATAGACAAGCTACTCGACAAGCTGGAGAAGTGTGGTGAAGCGGATGGGAAGTCACCAGACTTTGATCTCGTCATGTCCATCAAGGTCAGAAGGCAACACCCTCTACAAGAACAGTCAGACAAGTGCGCGTCATCCCCGCTCAAACCGATTGTACCAACGTGGTATTAATCTTGACAGGTAAATATTGATCTTGGTTTGATTATAGGTATTAAGGAGCCAGCGATATGTGGACAGCCACACATTATGGACATAGGACACAAGCATGTAGTTCAGAGTTGGTTTTACCTTCTATCGACCAAGTCTTCTTCACCTGGGCTGGGATATAACAAATTGGCCCTCTCGACGACCCGAGTGATCAAAATCGACATCAAGTAAGGTTCTGGCGCCTAGATTGCTTGGCTGCACGCCTGTCAACTCCCACATCAAGACCCCGCTATAGGAAGCGGCAAGCATCGTATTGGAGTATTGGCGAAGGTCACGCACCAACCACAAGACACCTCCCAACGGCCAAGATCGACATTGGCCGAGTTAGATCAAGGATACCCAAGATCGAAGATTCGACGGTTACTCGGTCCTGTGAGTAGAAGTACCCCCGCTGCTACCACCAAGTCCCGCTGTCCTGTCAGACAGCCCAAGATCGACAACAAGCGCGTCTTCAGAGATCACCCGAGGGGTGATCTAGTCCCACCGACGGGTACACAAGGTGAGAGCAAGAAACTTCACGGAATATCGGAGTACCCCCTCCGTTAGTCAGCAGTTCGGGCACCGTGTGCAAGAGGACCTCTGTGATCTCACGATTTCGCAGAACCACGTCGCCACTGAAGTGACGAATGGTATTTCGGCAGGTAGCCATCTAACGTTGCCACAGCCGATATTTACATTCGTCACCGCACCCAAAGTGACATATCCCATGATGGGATGACGCGATGGCTCGACTTACGACTCGAGTGTGAAGAAGCAAAGCTCGATAAAAATATGCTGGTGAAGAACTTGATGCTGTCATGACAAGCGTCCGGGCCTCTTTCGATGAGTCTTTACTCGACACGTTGTGCGAGGTGGTCTGGGTGACAGACAAAAGCGAGCTCACGGATAATTTTTTGTGGGACTGGGTGATGAAGACTGTGGAGAGCTTCAAGAAAATGACTCTCCCGTGCATTGAAGATTTGTTCCAACGTGGACTGTCTATGGAGGAATGTCAGTGTGATGGGCAAGTGACAAACTATTTTCACTTGTGTAACACACTGATCCGTACAAACGGCCTTGTAGGTCTTTTTAAGACTGAGAATGGACTGAAGAAGAAGTGTAAGATCTTGACGAGCTCTCTTCCTAGAAGGCTGAAGAAAAAAGTCAAAAATGAGATTGACTTTCGGACACAAAATGCGAAATCAAATGTACCAGAATTGTTCAAGATCATCATGGATCAGGTGCTAGATCAGGAGAAAATTGACCGAGCAATGTGAGACCCGAGTGGAAAACGAAAGCAACGCGACTTTGAAGGTAGTAGTGATGCGAAATTCAACTTGTTTGCTCCTCTCAAACGTCAATATCAGGGGAAGCCGTCGGGTAATGACCAAGGACGTAAATCAGACCGTCAAATGGAAGACCGAGGTGATGTACGTCAACGTGGTCACAGTAGTAACCAACAACGAGGGTGTTTTAAGTGTGGCGGAGGTCATTTAGTGCGTGATTGCCCTCGTGTGAAAAGCACGACTAGCACTACCAACAGCAACAAGGGTCAGCGTAGGCTGTCGTTCAACAGAGAAGGGAGGCACCGCACGCCTCCGTCAAATTTGGCAGGGCCTACGTGAGGACAAACCAACCGTGCGAATTAACGACATGGTCGATATGCCCTGCAGATAGTGGTGCATTCAATTTGTGTATTGCTCGGAATGTTGTGGAAAAGTTGAACGGAAAGGAAATTAAAATTATGAACCTGCGCTAATCTATTGTGTGTGAGTTGGTAGGTGGACACACATTGCAAGTGACTGAAGCTGTGTATCTGAAGTTGTCGTTGCGGACAGCAGCAGGACCAGTCAACATCCACGCTTCTGTTAAATGTTTGATTGTCGATCGTCATGATGAGTTCGTGGGATCCTCCAGCAAACGTTCCACCCCTAAAAGTACGGCTGAAGCCTGGTGTCAAATTTCCCTATGCGTCGTATACGGCGAAATTACCTGGGAATCTTCATCTAACGGCAGTTGCCAATAGCCTTTTATAAAGTCAAACAGCCTAAATAGGCTTTCAGTCACTCTTTCCAAGTCCACATCCAAGTTAGACATCGTACCAGTGATAGGTTCCACTTGAGCATAAGTTGGTATGTAATCGGTAGCTTGTCTGTACTCGTTTGAACCACCAGCCTTCTTAACAGGCAGCGCTGGGCACGCCTACTTCGCTTCAGGGCTCTCATAAACCCACCCGATACTAACCAACTTCTTCTAGGAATCGCTGTAGTTCAGGGGGATACTTCCTAGCCTTAGTCTTGTACAGCTTACACGCCACGACGAGTGCCAAAAGGTTGTTCGGATGCAGCATTTCCAAGCCACTATGTAGTGCTGTTTTGCATCTCTGTTGTATGAACGCTTTTTAGTTTGGATAGACGACCTCCTTCTGTACGCAAAGACTGTAGACGAGTACTTGGATAAACTGACGGAGCTATACCCTCTGGTGAACGAGTTCGGGTTCAAGTTGAGTGCAACCAAGTCGTGTGTGTTCAAGAAGCAGGTGAAGAGGTGTGGTAAACTTATAGACGGTAGTGGTGTACGACATGATCCAGCACGGATTGAAGCTCTACGTGCGTAACCTTACCCGTCGACCGCTGGGGAACTACAGCAGTTCATTTGATCGACAAACTGGATGAGGACATCCATCATCGACTATAGACGACTGGTGCGTCCTTTGCAGGACAAGTTTGACGCTGTCATGGAGCACACGTGAAAACGAACAAAGCGAGTAGCTAGTGGTATTCCGATTACACTGAGTGCAGCAGAGCTAGAAACATTTGATCGAGTGAAGGAGGCCTTATCAAATAGCGCGACACTGGCATTTCCGAAAGCTGAGCCTGGAACAATCCTGATAACAGGCGTCAGTGACGTTGGATGGTATGTGATGGTGACTCAAGTGGGCGGCTGGAAAGCGCAAGTCCCTATTCATGACCAAGAACATAAGTTGTTGGTATGGGAGGAACATTCACTGGAGCACAAAGAAATTGGAGTGTAATAGAGAAAGAGGCCTACCCTATTGTTACTGCATGTGACAAACTATCGTATTTGTTGATGATGCCGAAGGGATTTCGCATGTAATGTGGCCACAGAAATATCATCCATATCTTCGCACCTGCTCGTTCACGTTAGCATATTCACCGTGGATTAACGGGTCTGTGGAAAGACTCAACAAGGACATCATTCAAGTCCTGAGGGCAATGTGTTAGGAGTACAAAGTTGACAATAAGGATTAGAATAATTAGTTTCAGCTGTGCAAGCTAACCTCAATTATACCCCGCTGCCTTTGCTGGGCAACCATGCACCCGTCGAGTTGGTTTGCGTACTTCTGCCTGCATCATCTCTTGATTTCTAACTGAACAATTAGGACAAACGATTGGTGGATCTAGGTGATTTTCCAGAGCGCATTGAAGACAAGTTGTAGTAGCTACGCGAGAGTGCTCAACTTATGCACAAGAAGGTGATTATTTCACGATCAAAGCAGACAAAGCGCAACCAACAGAATCAGAAGCAAGCAGCGAAACTCAACTTTGACGGTGATGACTTTGTGTTACGATCATGTGTAGCACAATGACTAACTTTTGAACACGTGGATTGGGCCGTATCAGGTTGTGGGAGCAGACGAGCACTCGTTCAGAGTTCGACACCAGTCACAGGCACAGCACAAGATGTACACAGCTCTAGGTTAAATTTTACGCAGACAAGAGCTTTGAGGTGACAGAAGAAGTCCGCGATCACGCTGCTAGCTAAAACAAGTGCAAAAATTGAAGTAAAACATGCTGAGCTTGTCCTCAACGTCTGGGACAAGTAGCATAAGTGGGATGTAGGTGGGATCTACAACATTGTCGATGCGATGATAAACTTTGACATACCTCCAGCTCTCTTTTGGGCACTAAGAGGACGTCAAGACTCTGCTCAAATTGCAAACCTGACAAAGCACGCCGGGTGAGTGACTGTTGTGCTGACTATTCGCGCTGACGGTATGAACTTTCTATCAATTCTATTTAATTATTTCTAATATTGATTCTATTATGCTAAGAGGTAAAATTTGCAATTCTTTTTATCGTTCGAGGTCCAATTGGTGGCACCATCAAACGACACCATTGCATGTCGTTATTCTCAAGGTAAACAATCAAATTCACAAAATGCGCGATCAAATTCAACATTACGCCAGATTATATTTCCTTTGTAGAGTTATACCTATCGATTCCGATCATAATTTCTCCCTCTTTTGACAATTTCGATAGTCAGTCAGACGATAAGGGAAAGGTTTGAGGAAGGCAATGCAAAAATAAAAGGGAAATTGTCAGCTAGGTACCAAATCGAGTCCTAGTTAACCACACATCGTGAACTTTAGCAGGGCCTCACCAACTTTCTTCTTTAAGGGTAATAATTGCAGTTACCTGACCTTCGAGACCGTCTCAAGGCAGTTAAGCAATGTGATGTCTCGAGGCTCTCGTGTCCATCGTGACTCGACGACGTCGAGTCTAACTTTTCTGAAGAGGCAAATGCTACAGTTGTCCCCTTCCCTAACAGCGGTTTACCAGCTGCTGGATGCTGATGCGATAGGGCCACTAAAATCATCTATTCTATCTAAGAGCAACGGTGTTACAGGCGGCACTGCAAAAGAAAAACGACTTCGTGCTACTCTATTTCTATAGCCTCTTGGAACGATTTTTGAGAAGATACTATAATGGAGATCTTTAAGAAAGCAATTCCGAGGCTCCCTGAGATAGCAATTTAAATGCAGTTACTTTTTTCAAACCGTTTATTATTTTGCACATTTTATGTTACTTCGGTTCGATTATTTCCCAATCGGACGCATGCTGATTTTTATGTCGTAACCTATGGTGTATAGAGGATAACGTTGAGTCACTACGGATTCATCTGTCGCTGCCTATAGCGCTGATCGGGTAGAATTTCGACCATCACATGTATTCATCCAATTACCCCGCTCTATCCCACCGAAGAACTAGAATCTTCTGTTGTGACGCCCTCGTTGGTACTTGTGTTCTTGGTTGGACTTGTTTCGTTGATATCCAAAACCTTGTCGTCACCACCGATCTAGATCAATAGTAACGGTAATTATTTAGCAACATCTAGTCGACATTAGCACAACAGCAGAACAATCTACGTAGGAGAATATAGAATAATATAAAACGTAATATTGATGCGAAGTACGTGCCCTTCACCTATATTTGTGGTAGTTATTGCAGGAGACGCAAAGCGGTACACAACATGATCTTACACTCGTTGACAAACAAGTTTGTAGTCGTGGAATACCCTTCTCACGCTCAGCATGATGTGTGCGGCGACAAGGTCACTAACGTTCCTCGTTGCACATGGCACATCGGGAGACAGCACAGTTAACAAGCCTTTTGTCTGGATATTAGCCATACCTCTATACACCATTTAAATTCTGAAGACTATTTTATATGCTTGTCATTTGAAAACGACAGCGACGACAGAGCATAGCGAAATTAGTTAGGTTTATGGGTGAATATATTATGCTAACTGTACTCATTGATCGGTCAATCTCCAGCGCTATGGAACCTGGTACTGAATCGGCTCTCCTATTGAACACGCCCGCTTTACTTAATCTGAACCGTCAGAACTAAAAATGAAAATTATAAATCAGACCGCCTATCATTGCATGTCCGACACTACTTCCAGATTGTCATTTGGGTGGCTGTGTCGACAGACAAGCCCGTTTTCTCACCGTTGTTCACAATGTATGGAAACGTATTACATTTAGCATTTGTATGGTATCCAAAATAGCCCCCGCTTTCACCGAATACTGATCCGTGCAATGCTTATACCTTTCACTTTGCAACTAACCAGCCCTCGCCTAGCTTTCGCCTTCACTCAACAATCTACAATGTCTACTACCGTGCCTACTCCCTATCAGTACCATCTTGACGACAAGAGCCTCTTCACATTGGCCAAATTGATGAAAGTCACATGTGAAGAGGCTCATTGTGTGGGCTGGTGTATAGGGGTAGGTATCATCAACAGGCAAAAGGCGTGCGCTCTGTGTGGCCTCTACATGTGCCTGTCGATAGCGCGGAAGCGCTGGCGTTGCTGCTATCGCAAGCAGCATGCTAGTCGAAAACAGACGTCTCGAGGTATGCTCACGAACTCCTTTTTCAACGACGCCAAGATACCGTTGTGCAGTGCCGTTCGGCTACTCTTGGTGTGGTGTATCCGGCTTCTACAGACCAATGGAGCCTAGCTAGCGGTAAGTGAAGCTACAGCTCACCAATGGTTGCGTACTGCCGCTCTACATGTTCAAAAGAGCTCCTCATGGCTGAATTCCGGATAATGTAACAAAATGTTGCAGTAAAGTTGCTCTAACGTCGCTATAATTACGTAATCTAAATAATGCTGCGTGTCGCAGATTGGAGGTGAAGGTACTGTAGTTGGGATCGATGAGACTAGTTTGGCCAAGTAGCAAAAATACAGGCGGCGCTATGAAGAGTTCTGCTTTTTTGTGGTGTTGAACGAGGAACGGGTCGCCGGTTGTTTACGACAAACACACCAAGGAGACCCTTCTACCAATAATCAAGAGGTTTATAAGGCCTGGATACGTAACATACAAATGTTATGTTATATTTTTGGTACTTTTTGCAGGACGCACATCATGTCGGACATGTTCGCTACCTACGCTTGTGAACACGGGTGAAAGCAGCATACCCTCCTGAACAGCAGGCCATTGAGGACTATGCAGTACTCGCGTAGTTGGGTTAACCACACGGAGAATTTTGTGGATCCAATTTCCGGTGCATATACAAACACTATGGAAGGGTTGTGGGGGACGAGAATCAAACGCCACATCAAGTAAATGCGTGGAATGCGCAACGACCGCCTGGATTCGTACATGTGGCGCTCTTGGTTTCCCCCGCAAAGTCTCCTGTGGGACTTATTATGGGGTGGCGATTCTGAGAAATGAGTAAATATTTTTGTCCAAATTTTGATGTTCTAAACTTTAGAAAGTCTATTTCTTAAAAGCGGGCGTGTTTTATAGGAGAGCCCTGAATCGCCCATTCATGCCACCCAGACGATGGTGTGAGAAGTTTCATACCCAATCAAGGGTAAAGTGCAGCACAAATGACGAGAAAAGCCGGTATAGTTGGACCATCTGTCCCTCCCTGGACTCAGTACTTAGTAATGGAATTCGATACACTTCACTACTTGACGAAGTCATCCATTTTTCTTCAAACAAGTTTTGTGCTTGTGCTGCGTGACTTGATCGAGTCACTCCAGATGGACCATGGAAAGTAGATTCTGGCTCCTCGAGATCTTCTTTATCTTTAATCTCGCTATCCAAATCAGTTAGGGTTTCTTTGGACAGCGCCGTTTGAACTTTCGCATATATGATGGGCCACACTTTTTCACAACACGGGAAAATACCATCGGAAGCGTGGTCTCGAATGTGCTTCTGTAGGACTTTTTCTAGTAGGAATAATTTAACTCCTCCCACTGCGTACAGAAAAGGTCGGTTTGACAGTTATGAGTTTGGTGTGTCAATCACGCTTGGAGGGGCAGTCAAGCGTTACTATGAAGTAAGGTGTATAAGGTATCAACAGAAACACCAGATATGACTGATCACTACTGATCCAACATTACAGCAGATCAATTTTTGTACGTCGTCATATTACGAATCTAGTCATTAAAATTACATTTGAACGACCGCTTAAGATCTCAGAAAAATGATTCTTGATCATTGTCCACGCCCCGTCGCCCCCGCTCTTCAACATTCTTATACCCTGAACGAGTGCTCGTACTTCTTCCGAAAACCATCGCCGTCGCTACCTCTAAAGTCACAATACAACCATGAAAGTCTGACAGATCCCTTCTATAAGCAGTAAATCGACAGCAAACTAACCAATGTAGCGTTCACAGGACTGTTGTCATCTTTCATGTCGACAGAATTCGGGTTGTCCTCTGGGAGAGGTAGGTACGGCGAGCCCACCATCACTCCATCTGACCCTGCCTTGGTACTCGCACAAGTTGTCACGATCTGTCACTCCATTCGGAATATCACATGGAGCCTGTTAGTTGAAAGAGCAAAATGCTGCACTACAATAAAAATCAATGTACCATAGTAACCATAACATTAATATAGAACAACGAGCCTTGGTGCTTTGATTGGAACTGATTCTTCGATCTTCGTCTTCCCGGGCTTTGCGTACTTCATTGTGCTCAAAGAACGTATTGTATCACGCTTAACATCACTTGTGAAAGAGAAACGTCTATAGAGTTCCTCCTAAATAATCTGCAGATGTGACCGCCTATTATTACCAAGACCAATACATAATTTCAAATACATCATACCATTCGTGAATATTCGTTCAAGCTCACAGAGAAACGTTTTAGTACTTGTGCTGCGTTGTACCTGCAAAGTTGAGTCGCCCTGATCCACGTAGCGCGGACTTCACCAATGTTGCCGTCCAGAGCGATAGTTGGTCCGTCAATACCGCTTCAAACAAGACACCACAATCTTATCCACCGAAGCACACCTGCCTACGCCAGTCTATACACCAAAAACAGATAGTATATCTCTTGGTATATCGACCAATGGATGACGGGTATGTGATCCATACATTCAAGTAAAAGTTAGCCCAATGCACACACAGCGCTGTAAATGGATTGCCGAAGCGAAAATCACACTTAATATGAGCCATGAGAAAATTGTAACGTAAGAAAAACGTCTCTATGCGCATAAAACAGGTGGTAACTAAACACACACAACTAATTAAGCGTTATTGTGCTCTAATCCAGCTCGACGCAGAGATCGATATCGAAGGTGTTAGGGAAATACTTGAAATATATACCCTTTTGTTGCAAACCTATGTAGAACTTGGCATAATGTATCGTTGTACAAATATTCCCCAATCAAATATCTTCGCTATAATATAGTCCAATATTATGGCTACCGGATAATTGAGTAAAACTAGGCGTACACCACGTTTTACCAATATTTTAATAGAAAATGGTTAAAAGGATAAGAAAGGTGTTAGTTATAGAAGAGGGAAGACTGGTGAGAAAGGTAAAGGTAAAGACAGCTCTGATACGTTAATAAAAGGATGTTGTAGTGAACACGATATGTACAGCTATACTACACAAAAGTCAAAGTTCATGTTTTGGTTAAGAAAGTGGACATAAACTGACCTGGAAAGCGGAAAAAGTGGTTTTTGACGAGTTTTGGAGTATGTTGTCGTTTGTATGCGGGTGATGGATGCATGCGATGCTGTAAAAAGTAGTGTCTTACTTGGTTCCAAGTATGGCAACAGTCAAAGTATACAATATGCAAGTGAAAGGTAGCATTTGGGGTTTGCAGGCGTATTTGGAGTCAATTCCGAGTGAGTTTGGGTGGGTTTTGGTGGGTTTTGAGGTGGAGAGGGAAGTTGGAGGAAGTGCGCATGGCTGTACACATGTGATAAATGGTGTAATGTGTGGGGCTATACTTTGCAAAATTTAAGGCTCAAATGTGCTCAAAAAATCTTTGAAATACAAAATTACGTGGATTGTTTTGAGAAAATATCGAAA
>PCFV01000626.1:0-19137 GCA_002812785.1 Phytophthora litchii | reverse complement strand
GCGGTGAGGTGCTGGCGAGAAGGCGGCGTGGCCAATGAATAGCTAGCGAGACAATCTGAAAATATGCTCTTGCAGGCCATTCAACTGTATTCTTACCCTTATAGCCGATTGTACTTGATTTTTGTATTGCTAAGTTCGGGAGCTGCTCTTATTGGCGATATGCTTCTTTATCAGGTGCTACTATAACCGGTGGTCTCTGTAGTCATTGCCTAATTTGACCTTCCGTATTCCTATTATATACCAAATAGGCAAGTAGGTAGTGTCGGCTTGCCATACAAATTCTATATGTTGACTCGGATTCACTTCTCGTTTAAGTACGAGGTTTAAATCATAAAACCCAGAAACGCATCACCGGGTTTTTCGGTGGTCGAGCAACCTAAGTAGGCACCACTGCCTACTTGCCTATTGATGGCTTCTTTTTGGCTATCCAAAATCTTGCACAGTTCTTGGAGGATAGCCCAAGGTATCGGCGGCAGCCTTACCACCGATATTTAACTCATCTGGATCACATCGTGCTTCTCTAGTATTGTGTGTGTGCGCTGCTTGAAAGATCTTGGTGTGGAGGGTGTGGAGATTTTGGCATAAAACTTAAAGTGAACATGGCGATCTTCGCTAGCACCAAATTTCGAAGAGTGTGATTGGATAATATCGTAGAATGTAGATGTCACCATTGGACAAATATATATGGAGCGTACTGAAGTTTTTAAGATCGAAGTACTGCTTGCATCTGACCTCCCAATGTATAGTTCCGTAGAGCACTTTGCTGAGCGCTTTTCACTGCTTCTGAACGGCTTCTACCATGTGAGTACCAGTGATAACTGCCAACCCGACTGCAAACGATGTCACTTCTTGTCTAGTCCAGTATCCAGTTCTAGTATCACTGGCTACACTTCACTATCCGAGCGCCGTAAACATTCAGCGAGCTTAACTGCTTTTCTGACTGCGAAAACATGTGTTTCTACAGAAATTTGGTCTTAATAATCAAAATCGTCACATTGACCTATTTCAGCCAATCCGATTATCGCATTTGGTCATGTGCAGGATCCCACGTTGTTGCAGCACTGCATTATAAACCCGTTCGTTTGAAATTACTGGAAGTAGTGGTTGTGTATACACTCCCAAGTAATCCTATCGATGCCATAGTGGGCAGTATGTTACGTGTTCCAGGATACCTGAAGCATGGTGCACGCTTAGGAAAGTTATATTTGATAGAACACATCATTTCAAATCTGCCTGAAATTCCAGATGTTGAATTCTATCGTCAATCCGAGAACTGTGGGAAGCACGCATGAGAATTTGGTGTTCACCAGATATTTGATCTGTTGGCATATGCCTCAAATCGGTGATTTAGTTTAGGCTATCAGCAGGATTTTCAAGTTTCACTACCAGAATTACTACGCTCCTTTATAATAAAGCAAGTTAACGGGGTCATTGACATAAATACTCACCAGGAAATACTGTTCATCATTGTGGACAAGGCTCAGCTTTGATTCCAACATCGACGAGCAGACGATGTTGGCGATTCCATCGGTAATCATGGTCCACTCTATATTCTACACTCCAGCCGTGGTGAATCACTACACCATTGGTGACCACACTAAGGATAGTGCAGTACAAGGACAGTACCCACTTATCAGTGTAAAACACAATCGTTCTTGTGTGGACTTCTTGTGGGTATTTTGATCAGAGGAAAGATTAGCTGTGAATAAACTACAGTGCGGCTTCCCCACGACGACTCGAAAGATATAGGTACTAATAGAGACCGATGCTTCAAGATATTACAACAATGCAGCAAAGGGATTAAGTAAGAAGGAAGGACTCAAGCAGCAGGTGTCCTTCACAAAAGTTACGTTTGCATAGCACCATTATTTCTTTTTTGACGTGTTTATATTCCATTTAAAGCTGTCTGGCTTTCTTCCTGCGCTTTGAGATTTGACGTGTTGCTACTGACTTATTGCCGAAGGTTGTAACTATAGCGTCGCACGTTGATACCTAATCTCACCAGCTGAATGGGCCAATATGTACCCTTGCTGCAATTAAGCATCAACCTTTTGCAAACTGGATACATTGGCAAAGCCCCATGCATATCATCCGTACAAACAGCTTTTTCAAATCTCTTTTATGTTAATCGTGCTACTTACTTTACGATCCGTAGAACCTTCGGTTTATACATGCTACAGTACGGTATATGTAATGATGACTTAAATGGATTCAGTAAATTTCACTTCACAACACACTCTCCGTCACCAGTGACTTCTTAGTGGAGCGATGCGTCTTCAGTATATTGTGCTGATTAGTGCCACCGCGCTCCTCGCACCTATCGACGCAGCTTTGGTTGCAAGAGACTCGGAAGTCGCAGCAACAAATAGTTTGATTCGTTCATTCCATGCCGGCACACAAGATGTCCCGATCAACAGGTTCTTGAGAACTCACAATAAGGACGACGAAGACCGGGGACTCGACATTAAGTCAATCGGGGTGATTGACAAGTTATCCACCTCCACGAACCAACAGAGCCAACAAATTCGTACTTGGCTGGAGAAGATGGAACCCCCAGGATCAGTCTTTAAACTTCTCAAACTCGACAAGGAGGCAGATAACCTTCTTGCCAATCCGCAGTTGAAGGTATGGATCAATTACGCGACCAAATATAAAGACCAGGCAAAGGGGAACCCGTTCGCGACGCACACGAGCTTGATTGATGTGCTAATGAAGAATTACAAACCTGAAGATCTGGCCACTGTTGTCAATACGGCAAAGCAGAACCCGAACACGAAGCTGATGGCTAATTACGTACAGGGTGAGCTTGATGGCTAATTACGTAGAGGGTGAGCTGATAAATAAATGGGTGATAGCTGGAAAACCACTCGCGTATGTCTCGAAGATGTTGGGAACATCGAAGGAGGAGAAAGTGCTGGTGCATAAGATATACCTGGCAAAACTCGAGAAAGTGCGCGTCGATTAGTCACATTTTGAGCAAAGGTTCATTCTACAATACATGGAGTGCCACCACGATGGAATAGAGAACTAGATACGTCTTCACAAAAATGAACATTTGTAGAGAATGCGTTTTCCTACAAGCTGCATCCATGCGTTTAATGGTACTGTGTGTACTTGAGTCATGAGATACTACGCTGGGGAATTCGCAGTTCTGATTGTTGTAGTTACGAGTTGATAGGTAGCGATGTCAGGAAGAAGTTAAGTTCGATGACAAACTGAAGAGTACAAGGGAACTTCACGCAACGTGTCTACACTCCAAAAGATCTCTACAACTCAACTCAATAACCTACGTGCGATACGCGGCAAATCTGACAACGCGACATATGGGAACGAGTTGATGGAACTCCAAGCCATCATCAAGCGTCAACAGCTAACAATCCATGCTACCAACAATTCTTAGAGTTGTCTAGTAAATCCTTGACACTCCACATAGGACATTGAGTCAGTTTTCCTGCTCGCGAAAAAATCGTCAAACCATTTAATCTTGATAGCACCATTATGAATCAGATAGCCATAATTCATCTACCATTCGTAAGTTATGAAGACTACTTCGCTGAAGTTGGAGGCGCTAAAATCTTTCGTGTAACTTTTTTCCTTGGATGTGCTTCATACAATCAGTATAAAATTTGCTAAGTCGCTCTCAAGCTATCCCAACGCTATTCTCCCCAAGTCATGCGTTTCCGCTTTGTGTTATTATTGATAATGTGTACTCTGTTCATGAACTTCAGTACCGCAGAAGTAGCGTATTTGGACACGAACGTAGTTAAACGACAATTACGAGTTACCAACAAGCTCAATACGGATTATGCATCCGAAGAGAGATTCACTGTCATCCCTCACGTTGAAAGTCACCGAGTGGACTTAAATAACGAATTGGGTCCACATCGGCAAGTCAGACGGGAGAAAATGTCTCCGAGCCAACGTGAAAACAATGACGCTTAGATATGGCCAAACAAAAACAGCATATTCGAACCCACGATCTGCTAATGCGGTTCTCCAGTGGAAATGCCAACCAAATGCAAGTTTGGACCAAAGCGGAGAGGCCGAAGTGGTACGTGAAGGAATTGTTGGGACTGGATAACTTACCTACGGGTCCGTTAAGGACTGCGGCTGAAACATACTACCAGCTTTATTTGAACCTAGTCAAAAGCGAATGAAAATGAGTTGAAGTAGCTTCCAAATGCAACATGAAAATGTATTGAAACATAGCATTTCGCTGAGCTTCGCCTGAATCGCTCCATCGTTTACGTTTCCTTGTGTTTTGGTAAGTCCCTATTTTCACGTGCTGGGGCAGCAGGCTTCATTTCTGCCTCAGCAGCTGAGAGCTCTTCTTCGAGCGTAAATGGAGTAACTGGTGCTGGGGCAACAGAATTTAGTGCTGAAGCTTCAGATGGAGTATTGGCAGCTACTGCCGCTGCAACTTCGTCTTCACGAGGAGACGAAACAACTCGAGCTGAGGGGCCTGGAGGACCTCCACGCCCCGACATCATTTTGCGTCTGATAGGGGATATCGCGGTGCTTTCAGTCACTTCTTCAGCTGTAGATGGCTTTAAAAACAGTGAACCAACAGGTCGACCCCGCGGAGGAGATAACTGTGGATTCACCAGCGATCGTCGGGTTGGTGATACTGCTACCAATTGGGATCGATTTGCGGGTGAGACCCCTGTCAAGTTCAATTCTCGCGGTCCTTTTCGAGCGAGTACCTTCTCACGCATCCGAGCAACCTTTTGAGCTTCATCCGTGGTTTGCACACTACCCGGTAGGGCACTGGCTGTCGGGTTTCGTCTAGGCGGGGACCGTCTCGGTGGGGGACCTCTCGGTGGAGAACCTCGAGATGCATCATCCATTATGTCAATACCTGCAGCAATTGCAGGAGGTCCCTCTAGCTTTCTCTTTTTCCCTGGACTGGGAGGTCCCCGAATGGATTTCTTGTTGAGCTTCGGGACAACAACGCTTGATGGTGCAAAGGCACTCATCGAGCGTTGAATCGATTGCTGAGCACGCTGAAATTCACATTCGTTGGCTAAATGAGCCTCCATGTCAGCTGCATGCCGCTCGATTCCACACTGTGTGCATGTCGTCATTCGGAAGTCACATTCGTGTCGCTCATGAGTCTCACGAAATGCTGCTCGCATCCGGACGCTACAACCAGGAAGTCGACACGCCACAAGCAATGGCTGAGGTTGCTGTGATTGAGCTGCAGCGCCACCAGCAGTGCAGCTATGTGCTGTGTCTTTTCTCACAAATTTGTCACAAGCACACAGAGATAGTTGAGGCTGCCTTCGTTTACCACAGTCATTTACCATGTGCTTTTCCATATCCAACGCAGAAATCTCCGTTGAGCAACGTGGGCAAAGAATAAGGCGAAAGTCACAGTCATTCCGTTCGTGGCTTTCGCGTTGATCTTCAGTCATGCGAGCAACACACCCGGACAATCTGCAGGGAACTAAAACTGGTGGACCAGTCGTTGGCTGCACCACTGAGGTCCCAGCTCCAGTTCGGCTGCATTCGTTGAGTTGATGTGTCTCCAGTGAAGCTCGCATCACCATCTTGCCACAGACACACAGCGTGAGTTGAGACTGACGACGCTGTCCACACCCACTCTTGTGAGTATCCATGTCTCGAGCAGGCTTCTCGACACCGCAGCGTGGACATGGTACCAGTCTGAACATGCAGTCAAACTGTTCGTGCTCTTCTCGTCGTGATAGTCGCATGCTTGCGGTACATCCAGGCAATCTGCAAGCTACAACTGGACCTTGATCCACTGGAATCGCCCTTGGTATGAAAATGCGATCATCAGAATCTGCAGTAATGCATTCATGCATTCGATGCAGTTCCAACGACAAAGTCAGCACCATCTTGCCACAGACACACATGGTAAGTCGACAGTGACTGCGCTCGTGCGCATCGCGCCCACGAGCCTCCATAGGCATCCCACAGCCCGCTCGACAAGTCACAATTCGCAGCGAGCAGCGCGACGTTTGATGCTCATCCCACTGAGTCTCAAGAACACTCTTACCACATTGACACTCACGTGTAGGGGCCACAGCTGCTACAGCCGAGAGTACTGGTGTGCTTTCTGTAGAGGGCAGTGGTGGTTGCAACGTAGGTGCTACTAAGCTGGAATGCAGCTTTAGCACCGATGGGCCCTTCTTCACTGCAAGCTTGGGAAATTCCTCACGTACTGTGCTAGGCTTAGCTTCATCTTCGATGAAAACACTGTCACGCACTCCCAAGCGCGTGAGATCGGTAAATGAATTCTTTCGCTGCTCCATTTCACCATCGCTATCGTCACCACTATCATTCGGGTACACTCTGCCAGCCATCGCTACCACTTCCACGACATCATCTACGGTTTGAACAGCGTCTGCTTCCACACCTCTGCTCTCCTCAACAGCAGTCGTTACTGGTACCAGTTTGTTCAAGTTCGTTCTTGTCAATCTGCGCATTTTCCGACGTGCTCGTCTTTCAGCCTGATGTTTGGCCACGTATCCAGCACCTGCTGCGACTGCAGCAACACCGAGAGCCATAGGCTCTGATCCGACAGCGCTGAAGAAGCCTGAATTGGCAAGGATGCCTGCCGCAAGGATAGGCATCAACCCCATCCTGAAGAAAACCTTGATAGGATCCGATATCAAGTACGTGAGAGCTAAACCCGAGAGAAATGAAGTCACCCAAAGCTGTGCCTCGACATGACCGGTGGTAAATGCGAACATGACCACGAAGTAGACACACCAACCACTCCAAACAGCGCTGATAACGTACGAAAAATACACGACCCACTCTGGAAAAAGAGGCTTCGTTTGATGTGCCGGTTGACGCCGCAAAAACGCATTGTACAGCAGTCGTGAAGTGCGTCGGATCTTCTTGAGCTGTTCCTTTTCCGTAAGATATGCCTGGCGCTCGTGCAGAGGCAAAGCTGCTATTTTACGTTCTTCTCGCGCTTCCAGATAGAGATTCAACCGTTTCTTGAGTCGTGTAATACCGCGAAGGCCTTCGAGTATCTTCTTCTGTTCATGTTTGGCTTCTCGTTTCAATCTGCGCTGTTCCATTGCAGCTACTCGTTTTGCTTTCTTGATAGCCTTACGCTTCTCAGCGAGCTGTTCTTTATTAGTTCGCAACACAGACTGCGTCTCTTTCTTGAGGGTCACCGTGATACGTCGTTTATCCTCCTTCACAGTCGCCTCGGCCTTAAGAGCATTTGACGGACGTCGTGAGACGCGCCGGACACTTTGTCTGGTTTTCACGATCAGGTCGTTCGCATTCGGTCCATTAAGTTCAAGAGCCATAACTTCAGAGATGCGCCTATCGAACTGATTTCCAATTGCAGTGCGCAACTTCTTGAGTTGAGTCTCAGTGCGTTCTAGTTCAGCTTGTGCCTTGGCGACGACAACGCGTGCATTGGACTGCTGAGCTTCACAGCACTCATTACACTTGACAAGCCACGCTTGCAACGCAAGTACTACCTTTGCTTCTTCATCTTCGCCTCTGGTTTGCGGACGTGAGTCTTCGTTTTCCTCTTCATGCTGCTCCTTCTCGTTCTGCTCTTCCTCCTCATCTTCGAGGACATCGAGTCGCTCACAAATTTCAGCGATTGATGCCGCTGAAGCCGCTGAAACCAACATCGGGTCAAACTTTAACATAGTGTTAATCAGTGCTTCGCCTCCTTGACGTTTGAGCATAGTACACAATTGATTCATGGCTAAGGCTTTGCGCAGCCCAGCGTCCAAAGTTTCCTCCTGTTCTTCATCATTCTCATCATTCTCGTCGATACGTGGAGGTTTCTCAAATGGATCCAGTAGCACTGGAGCTGCAGGCGGCATCATACCATCATTCGGATTTGATACAGAACTGCTAGGCGAATTTCGCTTAAATGGTAATGTACTCAATAAACTCGAGCGTCTTCGCCCATCGTCCGTAGTAGAATGCGCTTTTTGCTCCATAACGTGCGACTTGAGCTGATCTAGCACGCCGGCGAGAGGGTCCTCATTAGCTTCTTGGTGTTTCGGAGGCTTCACATCTGCATCGCGATTGTAGAGCGCCAGGAAAATACCACGACAGACTTGGCCACGACGATTTTCCAGTCGATCTCGTCGAATTCTATCTTCTTCGGGATGCTGAAGCTTGTCATGAACAAGTCGTAGTGCACTCATGTTCACGTTTCGGACAAGTGCTGCGAGGTCCATCGAGAGCTGTTCATCGGGTGAGTACTCTTTCACGCGCCCATAGGCATCGGTTTCTACCTCTACGATGTTGCCAGCGTCATCTTCGACCTGATAGCGAATGAGATACTTCTGCTGGCGTCCAGCCTTCTTAAACATGATCATGAAGATAAAACCCACTGGCAGCATGCATAAAGTCGTAACAATGGCGAATACAACAGCTGAACCGAGAGTTTTGGCTCCCTTTTTCAGTTGATAAAGCAACGCGTTCGAGAACATTTGACTTGCAATAAGCGTAAACACGATTGTCAGTCGCTGTGCGCGAGAAAAGCTTTCGTGGTACTTGAAGATAATGGACAAGACTTTGTGATTCTGCTTCAGCCCTCGACCAAATCCAAATATCACGGCTCGCAGCTTAGACCGCCAGTTCTTGGCTTGTAAGTATTCAGGCTCCTGGAAGAGAGATCGCAGTTTTACCTTTTCAGGCGGAGCAGAGCCTCTCTTCAATTGGCGCGCAGCACGCATAGCCTTTCGTCGATCCCTATAGTCCCAACGATTCACGTAGAAGACTGCTACCACGTAGAATATGAAGAATCCTACCATGATGAG
Source organism: Phytophthora litchii (assembly GCA_002812785.1). Taxonomy (NCBI): domain Eukaryota; phylum Oomycota; class Peronosporomycetes; order Peronosporales; family Peronosporaceae; genus Phytophthora; species Phytophthora litchii. Next base: position 10,366 of record PCFV01000626.1, on the reverse strand, counting down.
GATGAGGAGCAAATTCTGCATCACATCTTCAGCTGTCACCTCGTGCGTTATCACATTCATAAAATGTTCGGTCACAAGACTCACTGATTGAGACACCTCCGTTGAGAAATCCGTAAGATGTGTGCACTCACAAATTGTGTAGAGCCCGTCATCTGTAGTTCCAGCAGCTTGGCATCCTTCAGTTGACCACGTTCCAGCATCTGAATCCCAATACGTACACGACGGTCGGCGCACCGGGCACGTTGCTTCGCCTGTATATGCTGAGCCATTGCACTGTACTGTCATGGGTTCTTCGATATCGGTACAGTTGAAAAACTTTATATCGATGGTGCCCTCGAGGCAGTAGAATGTATAGCGTTGAGCACCACCGCTTGAGTTACTGCTGCTGCCGCTTGCACTTGATGATGTTGATGAATTTGAGTTCACACTAGTTTCGTTTGATGGTAATGTGATAGTCACAAGGTTTCGCATAAACAACCTAAAGGGAGTTTCCAGGTCCTTGATTGCAATTTGTTTCCCATTGCTGCTCACCTTGACTGTCATAACGCGTGAATTGATCGACGTACTATCGAACGCGTATGGGTTCTTTGCGAAGACGTTTGACTGGAAATCCACGACAGGGTCGTCTTCATCGCTCGTGGATTCTTGGCTAGTATTGGTACTACTGCTCAGATACGCAGCAAAACCAGTCGGAAATGTTGTCGAAGCTGGCGTATAATTTGCTGCTATCTGAGCTTGTGTCAGAGGTAGTTGAACTTTGCGACCTTCGAACTGAGAGGCAACGTCACGAGCACCCACAAGTCTGAGGTTCTTTGTCACAAGTGTGACTGGAGCTTCTCCGGCAACTGCAGATGACAGCATAGCTGTCTGTAGCTTTCCGATGGATTTTGTGACTTGCGCTACACGAGCTTTTTCAGCAGCAAACTCGTCTGACGTGTTAGTGCTGTCAGTTGAAGTCGGCGTACTTCCTCCACTACCATTAACTCCAATCGTACTACCACCTGATTTCGACATACTTCCCCCGCTTCCATCCGTGGTTAATCCACTGCCATCATCGCCAACCGAAACATCATCAGACCCGCTCGAGTCAGAGTTCGCACTTCCTGAGCCTTCTAATCTGCGGCTCTTTCCTGATGGAGTCTTCGTCGTTGCAGTGGGGGTCTTTGTTGTCGCTGTGGGAGCACTCGTCGCTGCTGTAGGATTTTTTGTAGTCGTTGTAGGAACACTCGTCGTTGCTGTAGGAGTCTTTGTCGTCGCTGTAGGAGCGCTTATCGTTGTAGTAGGAGTCTTTATCGTAACAGCAGGATTAGTAGCGGCAGGCGTACTCGTCTTTCCCTTGCCTGAATTGTCGACCTCAAGAAGGTTAGATATGGTATTGCCTACGGCTGCAGTAGCTGCAGGAGTTAGTACCGGTGCTGCGAGGATGTTATCCACAACATTCAGAACCAATTTCTGCGAGTTTGAGTCAAGGATGGTGGCACTCTTGGTGAGTGTGACCACACTGGCAGCCTGCTGCTCTAGCGCGCTCACATCTGTCACATCCACCGATGCTGATGCTTTAGTCATGGCACTAAGAAGACTTCCAAGAGCCGCACTCTTCGCCGCCATCGCAGCCTCGTCCAATCCACAGTTATCGCCATAGTAACCAGTATTGCAAACGCACGTCACGATGCAATCCACATTCGATGCTAAACACCCCGAAGGCTCACGCACACAAGTACCCATCCCAGCACACTCGACATAATTGGAGGTTGGGCAACTTTTAAGTGCAGTAGGCGCAGAAGTCGACACATTTCCCCCAGTCGACGTATTAGCAGCCGTGTCCTCTTTGCCGTTAACCATATCTGCGAGCGCGTTAATAGTATTGAGCACCGTTCCTGGGTCGCCACTTAATGCCTCAGCCAACACTGCGTTAGTCTTGTTGGTCAAATATGCAGCCTGGTCTGCTGCAGCGACCACCATTTGTTTCACCTGAATTTCTTGGGTGACTCGAGTCGTTGCTCCAAGAGAGTCTTGAACGTACACTACGAGCGTGATTGTGTTGTTGTCACCGCCACCCACTCCTAGCAGAGACCCAAAGAGCGCTTCCGGAGTAGAAGCTCCCAGTGCGACTTCACTTTCCCCAGAATATGTGGCACCTTTGATATACTTGAATGTGTACTTCAACGGCAAGTCCTCGTCGACCCAATTGCTGGCGAGTATAGAGAACTTGTCTTCGAGCGCGTAGCCTATCGATGGTGTAGCAATTAAGGATCCACTACTAGGTGGTGCGTTAGCCACTACTGTGATGGTAGCTGACCCCACCTGCCCAGATGAATCGGTCGCATTCAACTGAAACTTGTATGACACTCCCGGTGTCAGTTTGCCGTCACTCAAAAGCATCGTGAGATATCCAACACGTGGGACCGCGAAGATTGTATTCATCACGGCATCTGTAGCTCCAACAAGATTCCACTCAACCTTCGTGACAGGGAGCTTGAACACAGCTTTACCCTTGAGGATCACACGGTCATTGATGTTTACCTTTGTACTGTTAAGTGGCTCGATTGAGACCTGGGGGGGTGCTCCTGGAGTCAACATAATAAAGACGCTCGCTGTGCTTGATCGAGATTGCTTTGATACTGTAACAGCAAATTTGTACACCGCGTTCGGGTTTACAGTGTTGGCTGGCACGGTTATCATGGCTTGTGTATCAAGCACAAGTGCATTTCCAGCAGCAGTCAAGCATGCGCCATCGTACGCTTGTGTTGTGGTATTTAACACCCAACAAGCCCAAGAATAATTCATCGGCGACGAATTTTGCAGGTCATCGGGATCAGTCGAGAGCGACGCATCCAGTACTATATCCTGTTCAACACCTAGAGATCGGTTTCCACCTGCAATCTGTGCTGTCAAGTCTGATCGCGCGACTGCAATCTGTACATCGGCACTATTGCTCACCTTGGGGTTGCTAGTCATTGCCACAAGTAGTCGGAAGAGATAGGTCACCCCCACCGTCAGTGTTCTAGCTGGTAGCTTAAGAATACGAGGGTTCGGACTTGTCGATTTAAACTGCGCTGCGGTTAGATCTCCAGACACTTGAAGCCAGGTGAAGTTCATATCCACACCAACGGTTGCCGCTGCAGCTTCTGCCAAATCTGTCGAAACGATCCCTGTACAAGAAGGGTAACTTGCAGAAGCCAAGATCACCAAGACGTTTGCTCGGAAAGCTCCCTGCAGAGCACCACCCTTGATCGACACTGACGGCAGCGCCATACCCGACATCTTCACAACGATCTCATTCGAATTGCCAGTTTTACCGAAAAAATTCTTCGCCAGAAGAACAAACGAGTAAATTCCATCTGCCTCTAGTACAGCGGCAGCAATTTTTATTGTAGCATTGTTTGTGGCCCCCGCGGATGCGAGTAAAGTTGTGACAGCAACTATAGAAGTGCTTGTCACATTGGTTGTGTTAACGAGCATCCAAGTATACATCATTGTGCGACCTCCAGACCCAGTCGAGCTTGATCCATCAAGGAAAAGATCATCGCACATGCCGAGTGAAGTTGCTCCACTTACTAGAACCTGAGGTTGCGGTGGGTTGTCAGGTGCACTGACGATAACAATTGTGGCAGGAGCAGCTAACTGTGCAGCTGCTGTCGATTTCAGCAGATTTCCTCGAAGCGTTAAAGTACTTCCTGGCACAATATTTACACCTTGTCCAAATATGAACCTGATTGAGGTGGAGCCTGTCTGCCACGTACAAGTAGGTGATGCTCCACAGTAATTCGTCGAATTTGTTGCTGTCGGTAAGTCAAACAGCACGCTGCACGCAAAATTATCGGCCACAAGCGTTGTACGATCAACAGTTCGGTCAAAAGTAATGGTTAATCCTACTGCTGTCTCCAGGAACTTCGTATTCACAATCTTTGGAGGTGGTGTAGTATCCTTAGTCTCAACAATCTTGACGTTCAAATTGCCAATTGATTTTGCCGCGTATAATGGATCGGCTGTCGTCACGACAGATGATATGCTCGCAGTTCGATCCCCATCTACCACAAGATTATCATCTGCGGCAACTGCTATCGCTTTGGAAACGTTCCAATCCGCTGCAGTGAATGTCACGCTAGTCGGGGATACAACCAGAATCGCAAGAGATGTCGTAAATGTTACAGATACATCAGCAATAGGTTGTGCTTGAAGCACAATGTTGTACGTGTCAGAAAACACGCGATCCTCAGCAACAACCAAGGCGGGCGCAGTAGTTTTTGTGCTTCCCTGGTAAACGATAAAACCAGAGACATCATCGTTCAGAATCTGTACAGTGATAACCGAAATCAGATAGTTAGAGTAGGCAGTATCAGTTGAAATTGTCACACCAGAGATCGTTGCAAGTGCATTCGCGTCTTCCAGGAAATTATTCACCGCTGAGATTTGAACGATCTTGGCAACACTCCAATCTGTGCTTGAAAATGTAGCGGACACCGGTACAGGCATTGCCTTGGTAGTAAGAGCACTGGTAAACGTTACGGTTACTGGGCTTAGTGGTGCACTGAGCATTGTCAGTGAAAGTGACCCCGTTGAGCCTTCTATCAGACTGAAATTGGTTGTAGATAACTGAATTGCTGCAAATGTCACCGTTGTAACTTGTGATGTGTGCTGAGACGTACTAGATGCGTTGACGGATGCCACGACCATGATCTCGAAACTTATCGAACTGATCCACTTCACCGTACTCACCGTAAGCGTAGGCTGTTGTAACATGGTGCTTGATGGTAGTCGATACACTGCGGAAGCAGATATATCTGCTATGCTCTCTAACGATAAGACTTGAGACTGCCACTTTACTTCAATAATATCAGTAGATTTCGGAAGCAAATACACCGCCAGTGATGTAGCATTCAACTTGGCTTCATTTGGCACCAGCACACTCACAAGTCCAATTCGCGTTGCTTGGCCTAGCTGTCCACGAGTGTTTTCCACCACGAGAGTGGGTGTATCAGCCACCGGTAGAACAGTAAGATTCACGTTGGCCGAAGTAGTGAACTCGTTTCCATTACTTAATTCTCGAGAAACCGCGTTAATGTGAAGTTGTGTTGTACCAAACCACGTGGTAACAGGAGTGAGTCGAAGTACTAGATTGCTTGATGTAATAGGCAGGGATGTCAGAACAAAATTATTGTTTGCACTGTCTCTCATGAACTGTGTTCCTCCTGACACTTCAACGGTTTTTAGCGCGGCTCCACTTGGATCAATAACCACAAGGCGAAGTGTTTCAGAATTGTCATCATCGCTTAAAGCAACTGAGGTGATTGGCAAGTCTCCAGAAACGTTTTGGTTGACACGAATGTCAGACAAGCCTAGGCGAAGAACTGGGGCATCCGCTACGGCAATGACACTCACAGATACACTTGTCGATACTCGGGTACTTTCACCTGTTGACTGCTCGATACTTGTGAGGGTAATTTGACACGTAAAAGTACCAGCAAAGTTGCGACGAGGGACAAGTGACACGATCCGGTTTGTTGTGTTTGCAAGTGTAGAACTTCTTGGTATCAGCACAACAGTACCAGCAACCGCTGGGGTTGTAAGAGCCACTCCATCCACCTGAATTCCATTGAGATAAAGTGGGTCGAAATTCATTTCCACTTCAATGATTTCTGATCCGTCTTGGTCAGGTGTAGATGCCTCTACTATCGTAAATGCACCAACGATATCCTCCAGCATCGTCACTGTTGTACTATTCAACACTATTACCGGGGTGTTCGGTACAGGTGACACAACCATTCGGCATCTTGCAAACGTAGTGACCGCTGAAAGTGAGCCAAACGTTGTGTCGTTAGCTGAGACTTTCGATACAATCCTCATTGTGATGTTGAAAGTCTGAGCAAGATATTTACGCGGTGTTACGGTCACAAATCGACTTAGCAGACACGATGGCTCCACAGCAGGTAGGCATGCAGGGCTCTTGGTGCCATAAAGTTCATATCTCAAATCACCAAACTTCATCGTTGTACCCCATTGTAAGTCAGCTTCACCACTTAGCGGCGCTGAACCGACAACCACAGAGTCAACGACGTTCTCAGTAATAAATGCTTCCACACTCACAAGATCAGTTAACTCGCTCATCAACCCAAAGTCTGCCAAACGAAATGTGACGTTCTGGTTGTCGTCAACTTGAAATACACGAACGGATTTACCAAAACCTAGTGCTCCCCTGTCAGCCTCCCCGATCACCTGCAATTTGGTATTGGAAACATTTACCAATACCGTCTGATGAAGGATGTCGGTAGTTTTTGTTGTCACTGTGGCCACAAGTGCACCTGTGTACGCCGGCTTCGAATCCATGATAAATCGAAAGTGTGTATCTCCAGCAATTATACCCGATGAGTATATGCCATACGCTCCTACACCACGTACGACAGCTTTATTTACTGCCATAGAACGGTTCGTCGACAGAGAATTCATGCTGCTATCAGGAGCAAGTGCCAATTGTGTCGACATTCCTCCTACCGTCGAACTACCCCGTGCGTCAATTGGAAATACCCCATCGAAAGTAAGCGAAATAGGTTTCCCAGATACCGAAATATGAGTAGTAGAAGGAGCAAGGCTACATAATGGTGACATTACGCGTGGATGGACTGCCACGGGAATATCCATGATCACAATACCATCTCCAGTACCTTGATATGCAGTTCGATTTGGCGTAGTCGTGATATCAAAAGCCACCGTCGTAATGATGGCAAATAACTTCATGTAACCGTACCAGTACTCACGCGGTCGCACGGAAACAACATCCCGTAATGTATATGGAATCACGTAGACATCAACTGCACCGAGTGTAACTGGTGTCAATCGCTTGAAACCAGCATAAATATCCGCAACCTGTGTCCTATTCTCCACGTAAAGAAGAAGGTGCTCCCTGTTAACAACTTCCTGCTGCACATCTAGTCTCTGGAATGGCAGCTGGACAAATTCATTCCAGTACGCACGAGATACTGCGCTCACACGAATTACAGGGTCTACAGGAGTCACCAGTACAGTCGTCACCACGGATTTTAGTTTTGTTTCTCCAGTAGCCAATTCCGTAGTCTTCACTGTTACATTCACTACAAAGAACCCCACGAAATCAGCACGTGGAACAACTGTAAAGGTCTGATCCAAACGGAATACGTCTTGTGCTAATACACGAGGAAGCATAATTGTGTCCATTTCTGCCAGCCAATTCTCAGATGAATTTGATCCATAAAGACTCGACACAGCCGAACGATTCACCGCGACTTGCGTCGAGAGGACCTCTGACCCATCTGTGTCGATAGTAGAACCAACTACTTGAATAAGTACACCCACCAAAGGCATTGTCATTGCCGACACCGGGTTCAACACGACACTAGCGACGTGACATATTGCACTGATGGTTACTGTTATTCCAATTGGAGATGTACGAGCGGCTGCATTTGTGGTCTTATCAGAAGCAATGTGCATTTGTGACCTTATCAGAAGCAATGTACGCAGTTTCAACCGACGTACTCGAGAGGCTAAAGCGCAGTTCACCACTGTACCCTGCCATCAATCCGATTTCCACACTACCGCTGATCTCCAAGCGACCAGCTCCAGCAGCCATTATCCACAACGACTGATTATTGTATACGATGGCAGGCACGACACCGTCCGCTTTCGTCGAGAACGCTGCCACTGTCGCATCCGATCGCCACGTCACCGAAGTCACATATTTCTCGTACTCGCCGAAATCCACAATCAAAAACAATGCCTCCGACCCGTCCGTATCCACCAGTGATGCTACCACCGAGTCGCACACGACCACACCATCTTCTATCGCCGCGAATGATGTCATAGCGATCGAGATGAGAGGCACCGTCGCCTCAGCGATCACTGTCACGCTCAATGGAGTCTCGAATGTGTCTTCTGAGACGAGCGCACCGCTGCGGTCAATGGCATGTGCCACGATGCTGCAGTTGATCGACCCGGAGAAGTACGATGGCGGACTCAGTTGCACGCTCAAGTCGGTATTCTCGTCGCTTCGATAGACATCAAGTGGACGTAGCTCGAAGATAGTATCTGTCTTATCTGAAGAAGCGTTGACTGAAATGCCGTTGCTAGACACATTTTGCCATGCGAAATTCGCGCATCGGAGATGGAGATACATACTTTCGGATCCATCAATGTCCGAGAGTGTCCAATTGTTAATCGTGATAGACGCTCTACCGTTCTCAGCAATCGACAGAACGGCAGGGGTCACAACGAGTTTCGGTGCCTCTGCTACCGGGTATATTACCAAGCCAATTGACTGGGATGTCACAGCGATAGACTTCCACTGAGTAGAAGAAAGACAACTGAACACGTCCTTACTGTTGGAAACACGCATGTAGCAGTCAGATGAATAGAATTCTTGGATCACATCCATAGTCGAGGTCACCACCACCACATCCACACTCAAGTTCCCCGAAATCTTCCCAACAGATAGCAACGACAACGAGGTTGTCACAGACTTGCCTACATCAGATACTAACTGTGTCGAGAAAGATGATAGCAAACTACCAGAGATTCCAACTACACCAGTCGACCAGCTTTGACTGAAGTTAGAACCGTTCACTTGTCCAATATAACCAGAAGGGTAAAATGCTTGAACACGATAGTACAGCTCTGCCTTCGTCGGAACCATCGTGATAGTGCCAGAAAACACGCCGTCCTCACTGATCGACGTGTTCGCCATCACAACAGACAACGTAGGCTTCTCTGCGACCGTAAGGAAATCCAGTGTCACCGGAACGAACGTCGCGTTCCAGCTGCTAAACGCATACACAGACGCGCGGAGAAACCCTCCCACGTGCGTCGCGTGATTCGGCCCAGCAGCGATGTACACGGCCTTCGAATCGACCGGAACATGCACCACCGCGTACACCGTGTCATCCAGCGTTTCATTGCCACTTACCAACGCTGTCGAACCGTTTACAAACACGGATAAATTGCAACTTTGTGGAAGTAGCACCTCCAGAGAAATGTTCACATCTGGAGCCGTCACATCCAGCTCGGCCACCGCCAATTCCGAGATCCACAGCACACCCAACTCGTCCTCGTACACCTTCGAGCTCGCATTCACCATACCAAACCTAGGTGCTTGTGCGTGTTTCCACTCCGTGGGCAAAATGACCTCCACGATAGACGTCGACAAGACCGTCAGCCACGCATGCTCCTCACCACTGGCGTCACTCACCGCTTCACTTGACACAAGCTCCGACGGAATCAAGTTGCTCATCACAGTCATACACTGCATCGTCAGCGGTAAACGGCCGACGAAGTTCCGAGGCGGTAGAACGCTAATGGTACTGTTCACGCTTGCGATACCCTCGTCCAGCACGAATATTCCGTTCGCTGTCCACGGAGCGCTATTCATTGTAGGAAGACCGTATCTCCAGAACGGTGGATCTTGTGCTGTCACTACAGCGTCCGCGTTCCCGTGCACGTCTACAAGGCAGGACACGATTTCTGCGTCTGATCGATAGGACACGCTCGATCCTACGCTCTCACTCACCACAACATCCAGTTCGCGATTGAACCCCAGGTAGATCACCTCGGACCCATTCAGCGCAGAAGAAAAGTAGCGAGGAGCTGCCACAGGGACAACTGACAGCCGCAGATTCGCCGAAAGAATATACACTCGGTTCAACGTCGACGAATACGCGTCCAATGACAGCGCGATGGTGATTTCACCGTAGTATCCCTGACCAGGAACAACACTCACGTTCTCAGATGCACCGAAGTCGAACGGCTCATGCTCTGCAAACGCGAGTGAGCCGAAGCTGCCACCTACGGAAGTAGGCACCCGCATCCTCTTGCTATCGACAAACACAGCTTCCACACGACCTACACCCCACGTGAGTCGGCACGGACCATACTTCATCTCATCTGTGTCAGTCAATAGGTCATCTGCTAGGAGGCTTTCGCGAACACTGCTGAGCGGGATGACCACAGCTGTGTCTCCTTGTCCCTCGAACCAAATGTCGACTGGTCTGCCATAATACACAGCAGGCTCTGACACCCACCCCACCTCAGCCGACATCATTGTCGTCGCCGTAGTCATATTCGACTCGTTTGTAAAGTAAAGCTCACGGGATGTTGCTGTGAGTGAGACGGTGAACTTACCAGTGAACAACGTGTCCACAGCAACGAGCATGACCTCAGCATCAACGATTCCTCCCGATGTAGATGCAGAAACGGGAAGCGCATACGCACTATTCTGTGAATCGCCGTCGCTCATACTGGGTTCCGGCTGCAGTAGCTGATCATTGAAAAAGACCGCCACCTCATCAGACTCGACGTCCGCTATCAGCTCGACTGACAGTTCCTCCGACCCATCCAAGTCCTG